>JASAMW010007548.1:0-17520 GCA_030247985.1 Epsilonema sp. ZAB3_2
CAGAAAGGAGGAAGAAGAACGCAAAATCCCTGCTCACTCGCCACTCGGTGTTAGTGTCGCTCCGTTCACATAGATGACTCTGAAGCTGGCATTGTAAACATCGCCAATTGCTAGTCGGTCACCAATAAAATCGCATCCGGCTGTCGGTCTCAAGAACGTGTTGTAAATAAAATCGTTGAGTCCAGTTATTGCTGGATCTCCAAATAGAGACACGTTTCCCATATCTCCAGCTGTATAGCACACCTGTAAACAGAGTGCTCAGATCTTATTTGTGAAATAGGTACGTATACATACGTCCAGCTCGTAAAGGGTGCTCCGTTGACCTATCCATCCGGGGTCGGGGTGCACCTATATAAACACCGCAAAAATGCAAACCATACGCGCTTGCATAAACTAAAACTTACGCGCACGCGCGTAAAAATTTTACTCGCAAAAAAGTTTTGCAGGTACGCCCCAGATCAGTTCGGAACTTTCTCATGGATCGGAAAGATAAGGCCTACCACATCATCGCTGCTTCAAGAAGAAAGAGCAAGCCGCCTGAAAGCTTGTTTGTGTGACGGGGATGGTGAAATTCATCAGATCTTTCCAGCCAGCTGGACAGGTCACGTCCACATTTGTAGAGATTATCGTTTGACCTTCAGCTTCATCGCTCATCCAGTATAACATGGTGAGAAATCGAAATCCCATGCATTTTGTAGATGAGCTGCCATTTTCAAGTACTGGTACATACGTATAAGATGTAGAAGAGGTTCAAATGACTGATTTGCTTGAGGAATGGAGAGAAAGGGCCTCTCGCCTGCTGCGTGCAAAAGAGAGCAGCTAAAGTCGAGACACAGCTAAGCTATCATATGCCAGGCACTTATATAATCTCAGGATCTTAACCATCGTGGATCAAAGCATACCGAGACCAAAATAGGCGAGCAAGCTCGGCTCGGTCGAGGTTCCGGAAGAGACGTATTAGTGCTTACAATTTGTACTAACTAGTTCCTGTTGCTAATTGGTATGCATGTACAGATGTACATCCGTTAGCTAGCCAACGTATTAATTTCTCCCGCTACCAAAGATTCTAGAATATGCAGGAAAACGTGGCGACTCATAATTATTATGTTTACCTGCTTGCATGCATCTTTCTACCGTTCTGCACGTACGCCATACCTGTATCTGTGTGTACACACATTACACTCGATCGATATTCGATACAATACAGTAGCGCGCAATCAGGAGCCCAAAGAACGATTAGAGAGTGCGCCACAAAGCTTCATTTTGCAAAAACAAAAACTTTTACAAAATACGTTATTAGTTGAAAAAATGCCAATTTCACCACCAACCAGTTGCAGTTGTTACTAGCAAAGATCTATCATAGGCCTAGCAAGCAGTCTGAGTTATGGATTGGATTGGATTGGATATGGTTGCCTCTATTGTTTTGATGCAGTATACATATATTGTGTACATGCTTCGTTTGGCAAAATATTGACTTTAACTTTATTGATTTGCTATTGTCCCGCAACTCTCGTACGCTTCAACAAAAGTAGTTTTCCTTGTCGCCATCGTTTCTGTAAAATCTCACACGACTAAACATTCAGCGTGTGATAAAAATACCCACACAGGAAGTTTGCCTTCCTTGATTTAACAATATTTATTTATTTTCTGCTTGACCCCCCCCCCCCCCCCCCCCCCCGCCCATCCACGACCCCCCCCCCCCTCAAATTCCGGCAAAAAAGCTGTTTGTTTGCATGAATCCTTGTACGCATGTGAATGTGATATGGTAATGGTACCGACCGATGTGGTACCGAAACGTTGTGGATAAAGTGTTTCGCCATCTACGTTCGCTCTGGTCTGACTCTGACCCATCGTACATCATAGCTTTACCATGCATAATATTCCGCGTGTGACAAGAATGCCCATATACAGAAGGCTTGTCTACGTGATTTTGCAATATTTTATGTAGGCTATCGCCGTGCTTGATCCAACTCAAATTAATTCCGGCAAAAAAGCATTTATCTGTGTGTGATATGGTATGGTACCAACCTTGTTGTTGGTGGTGTTCGTGCTTGGTGGAATTTTCCCAACTGTGACATTCTGTGGCAATAAGGGAATTAGGGGTGCCAACGTCCGGTGCTTCACCAACGAGAAAACATGTAATCTCTACTGTATGTATGTGTCATCATCGTGTACAGTACACAACACACGCAGCACCTTTCTACGTGCACTGTTTCTCCATTATTGTTGTACATTTTTGTCAGTTGTGCAAGTTTTGATACTGTACGTACGAACAAACGTTACATTTCATCGATGGTGCAGGTGATTCGATTTGTCATGAGCTGTGGAAGAGCTGCAAATTCTATGACCGCTGCAACCTCATGCAGTTTCGTACCGGCTTTTACGTCTGCACCGCAAGAATAAATTTTCAACAGTAAGCCTTAGAATCAGTACGGTTCCTACAAGGTGTTTCATTCATAATCATACTGTAGTACTATTGTAACAAACAACAAATAACTGCGGAGTTGTCAACATTCGTGCTGCTCCAGTACAAGTTCAATTTTGTGTCCAGTAGAGACAGCACCAGTTCCAGTTCGTGGGACGTCGCTCCCGTACCGTAGCAGCGACTCAGCACCAGATTCTTCTGTCAGAATCATTGCCGAATTCCCTTGGAATCTGACACCCCGCAGTTTCCCAACATATGTACACCCGTTGCACCCTTGGAATCACCCGCAGTTTCCCGGCGTATGTACGTACACCCGTTACATATCATCCATCACCCTTAGTTTGACACCCGTCGGGGTTATCGGAGGGCCCAGGCCAGTAGCCTGCCCGCCTCCTTTCCCTCCCGTAGACTCACCTACTCTGGTTTGAAGAGGCAGCATGAGAGGGCCCAGACCTTGGTCTGCCCGCCTCCCTTCTGCCCCTTCTCCCCAGCATTCCCCGTCTTCCGGGTAATTTAATAACTGCCACGTCCGGAATTAGCGGCCTTATGGATTGCGAAACCCATGTACATAGCGCGTAGGATGGCAGTCCCCGCCAGGCGCCTGAACCCCTGCACCAGGATCTGCGCCCACCCATGCAATTGCATGAATGGACCGTAGATAGCCAGTAGGAAAGAAGGCAAGCGCCCGTTGCTCCCCCTGGGCCCACGTAGAGAGGCTGCCACACCGTCACCCCCCGCGCCAGAGGTGACGATGCCAGGGGGTAGAGACAGCACAACACAACCCCTTATACGAGAAGTGATCTGAAACTATTGCTTGCTTTAGTATCCAATTTATTGACTAATTAAATTATTGGCAAATTGTCTCGCGTGATTGTTGTAGACTGTGTTGGTTCCTCGTGTTGGTTCTGCTATTCTGCGGCTGCTGGATATGTGACAGTTGTCTTAGAAAAAAAAGACAGCAGAATAATCGTGCTGAGCGAGTGGATCGCGAACTCACCGCTACAACAACTGTCGAAAGCGGCATGGACGACTCTGTAGTCCCTGAGGTTATAATAATTCCTGATCAACCGTCGACGCAGCTGACTTCTCCTTCAGGTCCAGACCGACAGCAACAACCACAACCAACCGCAGCAACAACCAACAACTATGTACATACATTACATACATACACAGGATGGGAAGGAAATGCAAATGCATCCAGCCATCGACTATAGTATAACTAGAATTGCTGGGAACCATGCATTATTTATCTCCGGTTCTAGCGACCGTAGAGCAAAACGGTCAAAAATCTCTCGATAACTTTAGCTCGCCTGGAAAATAAAAAAACCGCATGCGTCTACGTGCCCTCTGTGTCGAGAAATCGCCGATTTCCTTAAGTACTAAAAACAAACTAAAAGGTACACTTTTTCGATTATTCCACATAAATGAACAATGCCGCAAAAACTCTATCCAAGCCTATCCTTTGTAAAATTTGGGGTAGATTTCAAAAACAGTATCGGTGTTTAAAAAAAATTTAACCTTTAGTATATAATTTTGCAAAATTTGTATATTTTTGACAATTTTTGGGTAAGGGTTAATTTTTTGAAACACCAATACTATTTTTGACATCTGCATCAAATTATACATAGGTTTTGCGGCTTGTTCATTTATGTTGAATAATCGAAAAAAGTGTACATTTTTAGTACTTAAGGAAATCGGCGATTTCTCGACACAGAGGGCACGTAGACGCATGCGGTTTTTCTTATTTTCCAGGCGAGCTAAAGTTATCGAGAGATTTTTAACCGCTTTGCTCTACGGTCGCTAGAACCGGAGATAAATAATGCATGGGTCCCAGCAATTTTAGTTATACTATAGGGTAGAAAGAAACAAGAAAGCCTGTACCGTTAGAGAGTGCGCCACTGAGCTTTACTATTGGAGGATCGTATAATGTATGAAACTATGTAGCGCCAATTACTGTAGTACGTGTCTGTCTAGTCTACTTCTATGTAGTATACTGTAAAGGTCGGTGTATTGCGCTGCAGGGCAATACAAACAAGATCAGCCAATTTGGGCGGGCTATACACGGGATCGGGCAATACAAAGGCTCGGGCTATACAAGGGACTTTTTACCGTCTGCTCATTTTTGCTCCAATTTTCACCCTTAATGTTTCCTTGGATCAGTCCAGCTTTTGGTATACTGATCGTTCTCAAAGCTGCCTTGCGAGACAGTAATCGGTATTTTCACTTGCTGTGCTCACATACCAGACCGATCCCAGATTACAACAGCAATGATGAAACTGCTAATAATGAAGTTGCATTCCATTGTCAACCTATTTTCAGCTTCAGGGGCCACACATTCCGTGGTTTTCTGGCTCTCAATGGGGAAAATAAGGCCTTGTTGTGAGCGCAGTTCTTTGCATTGCCCGATATCGGGCAATATACGAGCCAAAAGTGCAATATAAGCCAAATTGGGCGGGCTATACAGACGGGATCGGGCAATACACGGTATCGGGCTATCACCGACCTTTACTGTTCGTCCGGTAATGCTTTTTTGCGATGGTCCAACGCACGTGGAGTGGTGTACGTACTGTACATACTGTAGAACATACGTATGTATGTTATGTTATATTTTCTAATTGACATGTTGCCCTATCGAATGAATGAATATGAAAGGATAAAAAGTGAATATCAATCAGTGCATTTTTCTCCTTAAAACCGAGAACATGATCCCAATCTCCTAATCGATTGCACAGGTCAGGGCGGCCGTTGCATGACTTTTTCCCCTCCTCCACTCCCATGGTCACACGCGTGGGGACAAAAACGACGGCCGATGCATGATTTTGGCCGAGGAAAATGGTGTTTTCTCTAGGAAAATGAGGTCTCAGTTGGTGGTAGGGTGGTGCAAGCAGCAGACATTGGATTACTGTGTTTGTAGGTCAGTCGGCACGTTTTCTTCAAGGTCCCAAAGACATCCTATCCGTAAAAAAGCAGTTTTTCACGCCGGGCTCTTTGATTGAATATCTGACACCCCGCCCGCCGATCTTTTTAATCCGACAGCGTCGTGTCGGAAGTTTTTGATTTCACTCATGGCGCCTTGCATTTTCTCATATTGGAAAGTTCAGCTTGCGCGTATGAAGATAAACGAGCCTTTATTCGGCGATCTTGTTTCCATACGTACGTATTCATACTGTACGTACTTGTGAGAGAGGACTCTCTAAAATCATTTTGGAGAAATAAAAATGGAAGAGAGCGTCATCGTCACGTTTTATTCAGCATAAAACAACCTGTACGTACGTTTGATTGGATATAAATTAGAAGAGATAATTTTCCCCGTCAGGTCTTTGGTCTTCTACTTCGCAAGAGATAAAATGAGAAATTTGCTAAATTGTTTTAGAGAGCGAAATGCAACACGTTTGCGTTCTTGAAGTTGTCGACCGACGGTCCTTCTTTTTGGGTGGTGTCCGTTCCGTACGTACCGTCCAAAGTTTAGCCGATATTCATGTGCTACCTACGGCGATATTTCTAGAGCGTGAAATGTAGCAAATGCATTTTTGGTGCCGTTTACATATTTCAACCGTACACGACATTTCCGACCCAGGAGGACATGAGGAGAATGTCTTGATTCCGTTCCGTTGAGCTCCGTCAGCCTGCGTTTTATTATTGAAGCTAAACGATGCAGGAAATAATTGATGCGTATTCCGTTATGACGATTATGAGGTGTGTGTGAAACGGTAATATTGAGAGTATTCTGGATGGGTACAGTATTGAGATTCCAAAGGAGACCAAACTTGAGTGGTTGAAACTTATTGCGACATATACGAACCTGCCAATCGCCGGATGTTGTTGCAAATGTCATCTTATTCCGACGACGAAAATAATTGTTGAATATCATCTGAAAATCGCTGTCTGACTCCTCGACGTCATGGTCAGGAAATTTGAGCTTTTGCCATCGGTAATAAAAATAATACGGACGGAAAGGTCAAAAAAACAATAGGCAAATACATATTATACGTACAGTGAGGACAGAGGTCATTGTTCTGTTCAGACTGTTGAAATAATTTTTTAGCTCGTGCTGTCATCGCTGATTTCTGCGGTGTTGAGTGTTCCAATCAATAATGGTGTGATTGGTAAGAAAAAGAAAATAGCCTATATTATTTACTTTACCTATGATAGCCAATTAATTTTACCGTATTCGTTTCGTCATTATATTGAGATAATTAATTTTATTGTACGTTGATGTTTCAGAATGCGGGAGGGTCAGGTAAACTGTTTTGCATTGTTTTGGTTTTACAAAAAGTGACTTTTTCGTGGTGTTTTTCATGCCCACCCAACGTGGACTGCGGCGCTAATGAGCTGAGGATTTCCTTCGTCACTCGCAACCCGTTTTCCGGTCGCGTTTTCGTCAAAGGCTACTCCCACAAGGTGCAGTGCTCAAACCGCTCAAATCATGGCCAGTATCAAACAGGGATCGTGGTTGGCCTGAATGAATGCGGGGTGACCAGAAAAAGAGAGGTAAGCGATTGACAAAAAAGAAAGAACAATATTTGTATGTACAATATTGTATGTAAGTACAATATTGTATGTAAATCCTTTAGGACTTATTGAAAATTAGTATTGAAATTTGTCGAAAATGGTAGAAGCTTCTTTCATGGTTGGATTTGGATGTGAAGTTGACAGTTTTTGTAGTTGTCAACTGTTTGACTCACAGACACAGACATATTTTTTTCGTACAGGTTGAGCCAAAGGGAATCTCGATGACGTCAGTGGTCATCATCAGCTTTCATCCGACTTTTATCACAAAAGTCGATCGGGCATACAGGTTGTACAGAATACAGATGATAGAATAAAGCGATTCTATTTAATCTCAATGCTGATGAAATTTCTAATTTTTTACAGTAACCAACTTGTCCACCAATTACGGTAACCTGCCTGTACAATTTTGTTATTTTGCTTGTAGAATCAGCTGTTTTTACATGGAGCACGAGAAGCTGGTCAGTCAGCAGCTATCAGTCAGGTTTGTAGCCTTTCCTCCCTTCATCTTGTTGAATATTTTTTTCGCTACTTGCGCTTTATGGCGTGATCGCTTGTTGACCCCTCTGGTTTTCAGTGCGTATCCTGATCGGTGACCGATAAAAACGCACTGAAAAACATGGGAGACTGTCAGTCAAACAATCCTGTGTCAAAGAGGCGTCAGCTTAGTATAGCGACCACCCATAATTTATTTCTTAGCGCAAGCGAAACATTACTATAGGTACATAATTACGTCATCGGCCATCCAACTTCTTGTGACATATTCACTGTATTACAGTATGCTGACCACAACTCAGCTGACCAAACAGTTGGAGATGCCGTCGTGTCGCTACGAGATTCTCAACGTGGACTTCCAAGGTCCGCCGGTGAAGTTCGTTCAAGTCGGCCAGCCGGTATACCACAAATGGTCCTGCGAAACCGAGCGACCCGATTTCTTCTGCATGCGAGTGCACACTTGCACAGTGGACGACGGACAAGGAGTGTCGCCGATTTTAATCATAAATGAAGAAGGGTACCTAGTTATTTACTTGTACAATAATTAATGTACAGTACCTACGTGTGCACATAGTATTGAAAGGAAGGTAAAGTCAAGAAAGCCAATAATATGTTCCGCCTTAACCTCCTCCGTAATTTCAGATGGCCGCCTGGCTGCAACATCCGCTTGCGGCCACAAGGGTTTTTTGTGACTGCTAGACGGCCATCTGAGATTATGGAGGGGGTTAACGCTTCACCACGGAATTATCGTAATTTTGACCTTTAGTTAGCCAAAAATTACTAAAGCAATTTACAGAGTAAAGTACGTAAAGTGACAAATTTCGCGCTCTCATGCGGTTTTAAATTTGATCAGACCCAGACGTTCCTTTCTTTCAGATGTGCAATCGATCGCTATCTCCTGCAGAACCTCGACTATCTTTCCGATTTGATGGCGGGTCAAGAAGCGCACGTTTTCAAGTTCGCGGATCGCTCCGCGCTCTATTTCAACTGTCAGATCGAGCTGAGTTTGAAGGATCCTCAAAAAGGCTGCGCCGCCGTGGTATGGTACTATGTTTTGTTATGCGGGTAGAACTGGTCTGGGGAAATTTGGGCACACCTGGAGGACCTCTCAATTTTAACTCTCTCCGATATGGCCTATCCCGCTCAGCCCTCGGGCCGCCCGGAATCGAAAGGAAGCGCCGGCACAGGAGAAAAGGAACAGGAGAAAAGTACATATATTTCATTCGACCGACGTTTCAGTTGTCCCGAGGGCGGCCCGAGGGCCAAGCGGGCGAGGCCATATCGGAGCTGGTTAACTCTCTCTGAAATGGCCTGGACCGCTGGGCTCGCGGCCGACTGCAGGCCAACCGATTCTTTTTTCCGCCGGCACTTCATCCGTTCAATTCCGGTCGGAACCGCGGTCCCAGCCCATATCGGAGGGAGTGAAAACGATCTACATACAATAGGTATCTACACATTAGGTAGTTCCTTCCTGCCCAGTGGCCATAAACTATACCAAATGACATTTTCCTATGTACATACGGGGTGTTCCGTAATAAACTCACCGGATGTTTGTGCCTCTCATTCATCAACGGAGCGTTCGATTTCAGTACGCTCTTTTATATTGGTAGCTAAGGCTTAGGTGCAGGCAAACTTCAGCCCTGTAATCCGTCTACCAGGAAGTCATGAAAGCTCAAACTTTTGGACACAAAAATTCACGTTTTTCACTATGGTGACTAAACCCGGGTTTGTGAACGTGTTTGACTGTAGCTGCCAAACTGTCCACTCGGTATCAATCAGCACCAGCAGCAGCAGTATCCACAACCTACCGAACTGCCGGACTACGGTCGAAAACGACGACGGGCCATCGAGCTTGATGATTGGTCCATGCCGCATCCTTATTCGGCCGAGCAGAAGAGTGTTGTGGCGGATTTCGATCTGCCCAGGCAGAATTTGGTCATTTTTGACCTGGAAGACTCAGGACTGACGCCCATCGGTATGCATGTACATTTCATGCGATATTTGTTCACCTTGTTTGCACTTTGTTCTAGTGGTACGTACGTACGTATGTGCGGGGTAATTCGGGTCATACGTTAGACGGAAGGAAAGGACGCTAATTGCGATACAGTAATCATTTCCGAAAGAAAACAATCGCTACATACTGTGTGTGTACTTTCCTTTCCACCAACACGATAGGATGGGTAGACCCTGACCCGAATTACCCCTTCCACCATAGGCCATCCAATTTTATTGCAGCCGACCTTCGCTCAACTGATGTCCACAACTGGAGCGTACCAGTAGTGGAAGCCCGTCCAGAAACCCATTTTCACAATGAGGACGAGCCATCAACTGTCAGTGGTGGTCATCGCAACCTTTGTCTCCACTGGACCAGCTTTTTGCTGCTCATGGCATTGTTTGCGATGTCGATCTTGGCGTCACTTTGCGGTGCTGTGGTGTGCTATCGCCACCGAAATTCGCCATTGGTTCTGCTCAAGTGAACCAACGATAATAAAAACGTTTTTACTACTGGAAGATCAATACATGCATAGCTTGCTGGATGTAGGTTGGCATATCTGCTTTCACATAATTGTACAGCCACAGTATATGCTGAGTGAACGTAAAGTACAGCGCATATAAAAAAGAACCAAAAACCATCGAACATGTACCTAAATAGTAGTAGAGTTTGGATAGAGAAAACAGTAAATTTACAGAACCTTCTGCTCAATGTAAACTGACCTGAGCGAAGTTTAGAACGCACATTAAATTCATGCGACAAGCTGTGCCTATTTAATTATGGTTGTACAAAAACATGCCAAACGCCATATGTACAGTACAACGTACTACGCACATTATTATCACTCAATGATAAAATAAAAGATATCCTGTGAAACTCATATATCATATCATGATAATCTTCGCACGAGGCGTCAAAATTTCAGAACATGTGCTCTCCGCTCAATAATTTAGGCAGGTACGCTACAGTACAGCATGTATACATAGTTCGATTTTCGATAATACTAAACACGAGCGAGCGCACGTAAACGCATTCATACGATTACAACTCATCGGGAGCTGCATGAATTGACATAAAAAAGCACGAGTACATGAATGCCAAAAGTGTCCATGGACCAGAGAGACTCGAAACTGCTTTACTTGCCGATGTAGGAGCTCTGCAAATTCTCATGTCTGGAATGGATCTCCTTCTGAAACTAAGCAACACTATCTACATTATTTTTCCCAACAGAAAATGAACATACCACTATAGTCTGGCCAATAGCAGTTCGCACCTGGACTCAAGGCGAGTTGCGTAGTTTGCATGTACTTCTGCTAAATAGGAGTACACGAAGCGTGGACAGAAATCCGCATTTGTAAATCTATTTTACGCAACGCGCCTTGAGTCCAGGTGCCAACTGCTATTGGCCAGACTATACCTATAATTACTTACGTACGTTACGTAGTATGTGGGGCAAAACGAAGCGTGGGGCAAAACCGCTCATGGGGCAAAACCGCCCACCTATGACGTTTTTACCTTCATTCAAAACATGACTCTCGAAAATGTATCTCGTGAAACTTCTGCCTCTGTTTCTTCCTTTCAAGCCATAACTTGACAGCCTAGGCTTGATGGGGGTAAAAGCGCCATAGATAGGTGGGCGGATTTCCCCATGGACGGTTTTGCCCCACGCTACCCTATATCATATTTATTCCCCGCCACATCTAGTTACATCCAACTACAAGCCCATCTGGCAAACTCTCCCCAAGATGTGCCGTCTAGGAATCGAACCCGGACCCGCCACGCTCCCTTCCTTCTCTCTAACCACCTGCGCCACCGCCCCGCTCGCATCTCTTACCGCAAACGCTCCGTATGATTCCAAAGACATGGTAGTATCTTGGTGCTGATGTGGGCCCTGCTGTTGCTGATTGGTTGGTGGAAGGGCGCGTTTGAAGCCAAATTTGTTCATCATTGTGGAACCACCTGCTGCCGAAGGAGGCAGACCGGTTGAGGCCGCTGCTCGCGCCACGCCAGTATGACTCTGCAAATCAGCATGCATGCAGCAGTCACATAAATATTTGCGGAAAGAATGCATCAATTGTAGTGTACCCTACCCTATAGTCTGGCCAGAGAGAGTTGGCTATGATGGGAATCAAGTCGTACTGCGTAGTTTGCATGTACTTCTGTTAAATAGGAGTACACGAAGCACTGATAGAAATCTGCATTTGTGAATCCATTTTACGCAATGCGTCTTGAATGTCATTAGCCAACTCTTACTGACCAGACTATCATCTCCATTGTACGTAGTAGGGTACTGTGGGAGTAGTAGAATACTGTGGGGTAAACGCGGAGACGGGGATAAACCCGGACACCTAGTAAATCGGGTTTACCCCAAAGTACCCTACGTGCACGTCAAACATGCTATGCGAATCGAGAAGAAACAATTTGCCCGATGTGCCAGGAGGGAATCGAACCCGCGACCTGTCGCGTTCCAGGCGAGCGCCCTAACCATTGAACTACGCACCTGACCATTGACTAACTACAAAAAGTACGATACAATGCAGATAAATACCTTGCTAGGTCCAGGTGCAGCCGTTCCCCTTCCCAGTTTCGGCGAGTTCATCACATCTCCACGCAGAGGCGTTCTCATCGCCCCTCCTCCTCCTCCGCCTCTGTTCCCTATCGGAGAGCGAACCAAAGAGGCCAGACTGCCAGTGATTCCTATATGGCAAACAAGAAGAAAAGAGAAGGCACTACTACTATGTACGAGTATGCATGCTACATAGTCCAGGTGTACGGAAAGAAAGGTCGGGGAGGGGGGGGGGGGGGGCGGGGGGGGGGCGAATGAGAGAGAATCGAACCCGTTGAAGATTACCCGTCATAACAGCGTCAGACAGGCGCAATACAGCTTACGTACGTACAAACATACGCATACTACCAGTGAAAGAGGGGAGAGGGTGGACAGAACGGGAATCGATCCCGTTCTGGAATAGACCCGGTCATGGGGTAAAGCCAGCCATCCAAGCTCCTTTGAACTTTCTGTTTCAGCAAATATTCGAACCAAATAGCTCGTTTGAAAGAGGAGAGTTCAAGGAATCGATCGATATCATGATCATACTGTCTCGATCAGTCCACTGGTTGCTGAGATACGTAGCCCTGAAACTTTGGCCGCATTTTCCCATGATCGGGTTTATCCCATAGTACCCCATTCCCATCCAACCTATCTTAGCTACAAGAGATGCAAAGACAAGAGTGGTAGCCTGAAAAATTGGGTAGGCTCTATTTTTCACGCTACTTCTCTTGTCCTGCCGACATTCTTGGCAAAAAATTGTTGAGCTGTTGTCCGTTAGTTGTTGGACAACAAACCGACAGCACCCACACACAAACGGACAACAGCTCTGAACAATTTGTTGCGAAGAATGTCGGCTTTTCGGGGTACGTGTTACGCGCTTAGGACTAGTTCTATCCTGTCCTGCGTTACTATCTTACCTCCGCTTCCCATCGGATGATGATAGGGGTGCGCCTGGGCCCTGGCGCCGTGCATGCCCAACTTAGCCGCCAGTTGCGGCGAGCGAAGCGCGGTGGTGCTGGCAGTGGCTCCCAGGAGGGCGTTGGTGGGCGTCATGCGAGAAGCGGGTCGCCCACCCCCCGGGCCGGTGCAGGGGGAAGCGGTGGTCGTAGTGGGGCGCTGATTGCCCGTCTGGCGAAGCGGCGTTCCGTAGCGCGTCTCGTTCACCACTTTCTTCTGCTGCTGGCGTTTCTGAAAACAAAAAGGGACAGAGAGAAAGTGAGGCAGGTAATTGCCAGTGTAGGTAGTTGTCAGTGGAGGATTGTGGGGTAAATGGGGGGGGAACCCCGTGGGGTAAAGAGATGATGGTGGCAGCTCAGCTAACAAGGTTGGATAT
The DNA here is from genome assembly GCA_030247985.1 of Epsilonema sp. ZAB3_2. Taxonomy (NCBI): domain Eukaryota; kingdom Metazoa; phylum Nematoda; class Chromadorea; order Desmodorida; family Epsilonematidae; genus Epsilonema; species Epsilonema sp. ZAB3_2. The sequence goes on from JASAMW010007548.1 coordinate 13,304, forward strand.
ACAGTTGAAATGTAAGTACGTAGCCACCGTACCTTTCTACCGATGTACTCTACATATGCACATGCCATGGAACGGGGCGAGACAGCGAATAGTCTGGGGTTTCCACGGACATCCACAACGGCGGTCCATGTTTACGTGTTGTAGTATGATTTCAGTCGTCTATGCAAATCTACGCAAATGATGTACTTGGCTTTGTCGTCCCTTTGTGCACGCCCGCAGAGCCTACAACAACATTCTGCGGAAAACCCTGACTGTTCGCAGTCTCGCCCCGTTCGTGGGTATATTTTTCCTACGTACGTACGTACGTAAAGCACACACACGTGTGCACCGTACCTTCATCATCTTCTCCTCCTCCTTCTGTCGCTGGTACTCGTCTCGGATGAACTGGATGTGCTCGAGGGGCGGGATGCCGTTGAGCAGCATCGGCTCCCTCGGGTGCTCCGCCATCCACAGTGCCACCGCGCTTTTCAGCTCCGTTTCCGCGCGAGGCAGCAGCTGATTCTGCACCAGTTTCTGACGCTGAAAGCACAACAAAAAGGGTCAGCCATCAATTGGGTTACTGTAGACAGACAGTAGTATAATCTCCCAGAAGCTAATAATGTTCACGAGTTGCTTTATGATTCTGCACCAGATTCTGATCAATCGGTTTACTGCTGTAATCTTCCAGGTAATATTCAATATTCACGAGTTGCGTTGTCAACTTAGAGCGTAGCTGCAAGATCACAGGTCGCCCCTTCTTTTACAGCCAGCCGAAACATCAACGTCACGAGTTCACCCACCCCTAGATGAACTCATGAATTTGATGGTTCGGCAGTGTACGATCTGTCCTTGGACCGACACGTGGTCGTGTCGGTCCGTGTGGACCGAGGGTATCGGGTTCGATTCCCGTTCGGTCCTAGTTCTCTCCCTCCTTTTCGGGGCCCGACTATCTCCATACGGAACGCGCCACACGTCACAATAGTGACAGGCAACGGTGAGCTTCTTTTCTTACCGACAGTTCCTTCTGCAAGTTTCCGCCCCTGTTGGTGTAGCGAGCCGGATCCGCCTGACGAACTTCCCAAGCCACCGACTCTTCCCATAGAGTCTCCCATGCTTTCACCTGCAAGCAAAGCGTTCATAATTAGTGTCAACATACCCCCATTTTCAATAAAATTTGGGGGTATGTTGGTGTTTTTTGGGAATATGATATAGTCACCGGGACGATCAAGACCGTGCTTGACAATTTTCGCGCTCCCGTAGCAATCTTAGTAAATCTGGCATTTCTATACAAGAATAGCAAGAGTGTTTGAAAAAGGGTCGAAAAGCCGGTTGCTATTCTTGTATAGAAATGCCAGATTTACTAAAATGCCACGGGAGCGGCAAAATTGTCAAGCACGGTCTTGATCGTCCCACTGACTATACAGACTATTTCTTTTTGGGGGTATGCCGGAAGAAATTCAAGAAATACTGGGGGTATGTCAGGAAAAAAAATTTTTCCTGGGTATGCGGCAGCCCCCACTTTTCTGCTCCAGCATAACCCCACTGGCAGACCCCCAAACCACCGTGGGCCACCTCGCGACCACCAAAAAGTCTCAGCGAACTGGTCACTATTACTATTGATTGATACTACATAGGTAACGAGTACCTTGTATATGTACTGCGGGGTAAACCCGGCCATGGGGTACACTCGGCCACCTAAGCTTTTTGAACTTGTTGTTTCAGCAAATTACGAACCAATTAGCTCATTTGAAAGAAAAAGAGTTCAAGGAATCGATTGACATAACATTCGTCTCAATCGGTCCACTGGTTGCGGAGATATGCAGTCCTAAAACTTAGGTGGCTGGATCTCCCCATGGTCGGGTTTACCCCATGGTACCCTAAACAGTACATACACATGCGTACCTTGTCCAGTACCGCCTGTCGCTCGTGATAGTACGCCTCCCATTTGGCAGTCTCCGTTCTCAAAGCGTCCAGAGCTTCTTCGGAGAAATTATCTAAAAAAAACCCCCCAACGCATCACCTTCTTCATTTCATCCATCCATGGAAATAAAAAAATGCCCGTCCTAGGCGAGAGTCGAACCTTCGGTGAGTTGCGGCACGGCCTGGCGATCTTCGGGTGACGCGTGGCATTTGTCCCACCAGCCCTCCAATTCCGAGCGTACAGTCAGGATGCGATCGCGAATTTGGCCGATGTACTCTTCGTAACGGGCCTCCATCTGCAACAAAGGCGAACGTTTTGTTTCGTAAGTTTGCGTGCGTACTGTATATGGTAAAAGCGTCTGAGGCCAGTGGTGTACACGTAACTATGTAGTTCTAGGTATGTAAAGCGAGTTTAGCCATTTGTCTTTGGACAGGCACGTGGTTGTCTGCCCAGCAGTCCACAGCTGTGACCGAGGGTAGCGGGTTCGATTCCCGTTCGGTCCTATTTCTCTTCCCCCTTTTCACGATCCGGCTTGGTGTCCGACTTTCACCCATGCTACCCTCTGCCAAGCTTTACACGCGAAATACTCTTATGTTTACGTAGGGTACTGTGCGATAAACCCGGCCACAAGGCAGTTCTTCAATCATATACCGTATTTTTGGGCGTATATCCCCCCTGAGTATATCCCCCCCCAGTGTATAACCCCCCATTGGCAAAACATAAATTTTGTCCTATGTATATCCCCCCTGGTTTATAACCCCCCATGTACTGGAAGGTACCTAACCTACCTATCTATGTAAGCTGGTCATTAGCTAGCTATAGCTACTCCTACAACATGCTACCACATGCCTATAAGTTTAGCTGAGCATGTCTTATACTAGAATAACCCTGTTTTGACCGCGATTATGCCCTAAAACACGTACTTTTGACCTCAAAAACATGCCTCTACACACCTCTCACAAACATAAATTTTTGTCCCATGTATATCCCCCCCCCCCCCCCCCCAGTGTATAACCCCCCATCAGACCTCTCATTTTTGTATAGCCCCGGGGCTATACACCCAAAAATACGGTACGTGCGCCGGGCTTAGCCAGCCACAGGGTTTATCCCACGGGTACCCCACGTACACAATGCGCCATCCCACAGCTATTCACTATATGCAATAAGAACCGTGCTTGGTCGCGAGGCAACCCCTCTGAACTAACCTGGATTTTCAGTGCAACTGTTGATCGGTAGTCGACGCGAAGGTCGGCGCGGAAAGAAACAAACGAGCAAGAAAGACGACCGCGCCGACCTTCGCGTCGACTACCGATCAATATTGCACTGAAAATCAAGGTTAATTTACAGGGGTCGCCTCGCGACCAAGCACTAGTGGGCTACACACGTGGTGGAGTAAACTCACGGTGAATTCCCCCGTCCGTATGCGATGAAGCATAGGGAGGCCGGTGAAATCACCGTGAGTTTCAAACTCACCGTCGTGTGAACACATGAGAAAAATTTTGCGCTTGGGAGCAAGGGAGGATGCTCTACACAAAAAATCAAACTCGAAGTTCAACTCGCCGTGAGTTTACTCACCACGTGTGTAGCCCACTACTGGCTATTATTGCATGGTGGATAGTCTGGCCAGCAAGAGTTTGCCATGGCATTCAAGGCGCACTGCGCAAAATAGATTCACAACTGCGGATTTCTGTCCGTGCTTCGCGTACTCCTACTTAGCAGAAGTACAAGCAAACTAAACTAAATACACAGGACGACTTGAGTCCCATAGCAAACTCTCTCTGGCCAGACTCTAGTTAGTAAAACCACTTACCTCATTCACCAAGTGAGTCAGCTTCTCCATATTGCTGGACGAGTAGACGAAATTCTCTTCGCTCCGACTACTCAGCACATCCTTCTGGAAGTCCGTGGTGGCCAGCAGCTCAATGCGACGCATGATCGAAGTGATACGGCGCCTCTTCACGTCGAAATCTGCCTTACGACGAGCCTGAGAAAAAACAAGAGTATCACAAGTGAAACATCACCTTCACGGATTCACCCAAATCGAATGACGGTTGGTTTCGCTTGCTGCTATCCAATATCAATGTACTTGTACATTGGATAGCCTGGTGGGGAGGGGCTTTAACCAAGGTTGTTGGCTATGAATAAGAAGGAAGAAGGAAGAAACAGAGGCAAATAGTAGGCCTTTTGCTACTGTTTTGAATGATGGGGTAATATCGTTAGGGTTGGCGCTTTGCCCCGCACGTTCGCCGCCTGGAACGCGAGAGGTCCAGGGTTCGATTCCCTGGCACATGTGACAATCTTCCTTCTCGATTCCATC
>JASAMW010007551.1:0-62548 GCA_030247985.1 Epsilonema sp. ZAB3_2
GGCAAAGAAACAGGAGAACAATCTGCTCGCAGTGTCCTCCGCGCTCCTGTCCTCCTGTGCGAAATTCACCTTCCTCTGCCCCCCATGCTCCACGCGCTTGAAGAGCGAGGCAGATGATGACGCCTCTTTCTGTACCTCTCCCCCATCAGCTGATGAAGGCCCCACTCTTTCCAAGCTGCAAAAGGACATTAGCACACTCACGGAAGAATTCAAAGCTCTGATGGAAGAACTGCGAAGTGTGCGAGAAGCCAAAGAGAAGGAGAATGAAGCAAAAGAGGAAGGCGAGCTGGTGGAGACCGAGGATGGGGCCGGCGACTGGAATGTGGTGGTGGGAAAGCAGATGAAGCGCCGTCAGCGACAAGCCACCACTGGTCGCCGCCCTTTCCCTCCTGCGCCGAGGTCCTCTGCACCTGGCGGCCCTTTCCGTCCAGCCCCCCGCGGCTCTTCCGCGGCTCCGCGCGGTTCCTACGCCGCTGCTGCTTCTACCCGTCAAAACGCCGGCTTCTCCCACTATGCTGCTCAGCACAGTGCGTGGGAGGCGGACAGAAGAGCGGAGGAGCTGCGACACTCTGTTGTTGTTCTGGGCATGCCTGAGTCGAAGGAAACAGGAGTGAAGGCAGTCCAGGATGAGGAGGCTGCTATGCAGAACCTGGCGGAAACCCTTGAACTCCCAGCTTCCCTCATGCCCAACTTCAGACGTCTGCCAAAGGGCCCACTGGCGAAAAAGAACACTCCCCGCGTACTTATTTGGCATCTGGGCAGCGAATATATGCAGCGCCGCGCACTCCAGTCGTCCTCCCTCTTGAAGGACAGTGCGGTTTTCGGCTCCGTCTTCCTCAGGCCGCCTCTCTCAATGCAAGAGAGGAAGACGGACGCTGAAACGCGCTGGCGTTGCAGAGAGCTCAACCGTCAGCTCCTTGGGCCGGACTGCAGTTCCGACACGCTCTCCGCTGCTACCGAGAAGTTCGTTGTGAAAGGGGACAGATACGCAGCGCGAATCTTCAAGCTAAGTCGTGCGTCTGCTGAGGACGACTGGCCGCGACAGGGGGTGCCGCCGACTGCTGAAGAACTGGCGTATGTGCAGGCGGTTTCCGTCACTCAGTCGCATCCAGTTACTGCTGCTCCTCCCACTCAACCGCCTGCTGCCCTTGCTCCTGCTGCCGCTTCTTCCGCCGCCACTCCTGCCTCCTCTTCCTCCAGGGAGGCGGGAAACGCGGTAGGCCCTGTGCAGTCCTAGACAACCAACAGAAGCCACTTGCCTCCTCCTGCCCTCTCCCACAGGATTACATACGCTGTACTCTGTTCAATGCAAACGGACTAAACGCCCTAGAAAAACGGCAGGCCTTGGCTCAGCTACTTGCTGCTGAGTCAATTTACGTTATTGCGATAACAGAAACTCGTCTGCAACCTGCTTTTACGGATGGTATGCTACTGTCTGATCCATCCTCTGCCAGACGGTACAACTACACGCTGCATAGAAGGGACAGAAAAGGGCGGAGAGGAGGAGGGGTCTGCTTGCTGCTGCACAGTTCCCTACAATCTCAATCAGTATTTCTTCCTGATCAATTTTCGGATGTGGAAATAGTAGCGGCCGACATTACCGATGTACACGGAGCACAATCTCGCATCATTTGTACCTACCGATATCCAGCAGCAACAACGGATGAATCGCGTTTGGTGGCGGACTGCATTAGCTGGCTTTGCTTATCACCCACGGTTCCGGTCTGTTTGGTCGGTGATTTCAATGCGCCTCATATCGATTGGGAGACCCTGGAGTCGCCTGCAGGAGCTCACGCCATTCTCCTCGACTGCTTCCTTCAGAACAACCTTACTCAGCTGGTATCAACGCCTACATACATGCGCAGTAATAATATTCTTGATCTTGTGTTTTCTACTGTACCCATGCATGTACAAAACGTCTCTGTAGATGTGCCATTTTCGACTAGTGACCATATGAGCATTCTCTTTTCTATTGCATGTGAGCCGCGGCGCGAACAGGGATCGAGAGTTATAAAGCTATGGAGTCAGGTCGACCTTCGTGGTATACTAGTCTTTTTGGGTAGCCTTGAGTGGAATATGTTGTTTTCTGCTTGTGCCTCTGTGGACGATTTCTACGCTGTTTTCCTTGATGCTATGTATACTATCATTGATATGTACGTACCCACTAAAGTAGTGCCATGCAATCGTAGCAGTTTTACTTTGCCGAAGCGTATTCGTGTTTTACGTACTAAACGTAGGCAGGCTTGGAAGCGTAGGGGTGAAAGTGTGATGGCCACGGTGGAGTACAAAAGTGCGGCAAAGGAATATTCAGCTGCATTGCGAAAATACGTCATATCGCGCGAAAGGTCAGCGCTAAAGGACTCCAACTCCTTTTACCGCTACGCAGCCAGCAAACTTCGCAGCAGAAAAACTGTGGCACCTCTTCGCAAAACTGACGGCACAATGGCAATTGACAATGCAGATAAGGCTGCGGTTCTTAACCAGCAATTTTGTTCTTCCTTCCGACAGGACGATGGTGTGCGTCCGCCGTTTGTCAGCAGAACTGCGAGTCGTTGCAGCTCTGTTTCCTTCCACCAGCATAATGTATGTAGTTTTCTTAGGCAGCTTCCCTCTAAGGTTACAAATACGCCGGATCGAATCCCAGCAATCTTACTTAAGAAAATTGCGTCGTACTGCCATGATAATGTGTCCTGTGCTGTGTGCATCTGTGAGCCTATCAGTAGAGTATTTCGTGTCAGTTTTAACACTGGAAAATTGCCCAAAATATGGAAGCTTGCGAATGTGGTGCCAATTTATAAAAAGGGTTCTGATGCATCTGCAGTCAATTACAGGCCTATCTCAATTACTAGTGATGTTGGTAAAACTATGGAGCGTTTAATCAACAGGGCCATTTTGCATCATCTTTCTGTAAATAATCTTGTGCCATCTGAACAGCATGGCTTTTTACCGAAACGTTCTGTTGTTACTCAGTTACTGGACTGTGCATTTCATTGGACATCCTTCCTTGTTGATAGGCGCGCTTGTCATGTTGCTTTCTTGGACCATAGCAAAGCCTTCGATGTTATACCGCATAATAAGCTCTTGTACAAACTGCGTGCATATGGTATTGATGGTAAATTGTTTGATTGGGTCAAAGATTTTCTTACCAACAGAGAACAGCAAGTGTTAGTAGGTGGCGTTTTCTCTAACAGGGCTAGTGTTGATAGTGGTGTACCGCAGGGCTCAGTTTTAGGCCCCAGCTTTTTTGATCTGTATACATACGACCTGGTTTCTGAATTAGGGCACCTACCAGTCTATGTTAGGATGTATGCTGATGATGTCAAAGTTTTTGCTGACAGTACCAATGCAACCGCCCTACAAGATGCTTTATCTGTTATTCAGGAGTGGGATGATAAATGGCAATTATCTCTTAATGTAGCTAAATGTAATGTGCTATCTATTGGTAATTCGCAACCAACTTTGTACAGTTTGTCTGGCTCCAACCTTTCTTTTGTTTCCTCATGTAGAGATTTAGGCGTTATTATGTCCTCTAGTTTTTCTTTTACTCAACATTGCTCTAATATATCAGCAAAAGCGTACGGGGTTGCGCGTTCCATTCTTAAAGCTTTCAGTACAAACAACGCCGAAATTCTTATGCGTGCCTATATCACATATGTACGGCCACTGTTAGAGTTTGCAACTGTTGTATGGAGCCCATCTAAGGTAACTGATATTCGCTTGATTGAGCGTGTGCAGTCATACTACACTTCAGCTGTTTTCTCCAGGTGTCATGGTGTCAAGCCTAACTATGAGTTGCGATGTGCTCACCTAGGTATTCAGAGTTTGGAGGTGCGTCGTTTAAAAGCTGATCTCTGCATGTGCTATTGTGTTTTTACGGGGCGGGTTGACTTGGATGAGAATCAGTTCTTTCGTAGAGCGCGTTCAATTCGCGGGCATCCACTTCGGCTTATTGTACCATATCCAAATATTAGCCTACAACAAACAATGTTTTGGCACCGTGTTGTCCCTTTGTGGAACTTGCTACCGGATAATATTGTTTCAAGTAATTCGCGCAATTCTTTTCTCACTTCTCTTGACAACTTTGATATCGCAAATCATGCCCGTGTGTACAAGTTTTAGAGTGCTTACGTTTCATTGTGACTTCCATATTTATATTATGTAAACAGTGTTGTAAAATGTGTGCTTTACTGTTCACATTCGACGCTTACAATATTCATATCAATTTCTGATTGAATAAACGTATAAAGTTATGCTACGGTACATTTATTTAGGTTTTGACGAGGATGGGGCGCTCCGCAGCCGCAGCAGCAGCAACAACGGGAGCGACGGTGGCATCAGCAACAACGGGGGCGACGAGGGCAACGGCGGCGGCAGCGACGGGGGCAGCGGGAGCAGCAGCGGTGGTGGCAGCGGGAGCGGCAGCCCGTCCTATTCTTCATTTCAACCCGCAGCAGCGAGCACTCCCAAATTGAAAATGTTCCCAGACGTCTCCAGCGATACGTCATATATTTGAGGTAAGTACATACACTGGCATACATACCGGGTGTTTCACGTAAGCTGTCACCTCTAAAATGCTTATAACTTCTGAACCAATGCTTAACCGATACTGAATATGCCTGCCTACTCCATTCATTTATGCGCATGCATGCGCATGGAAAAAAGGAGCTCCAGTACATAGGTGCGCATGCATGCGCATTTTTGAAGTGCCGGTCGACTTTTATGCGCACAGTTCCTCATAAATGCGCATATGCGCATCTTAGGTACTGGAGCTCCTTTTTTCCATGCGCATGCATGCGCATAAATGAATGGAGTAGGCAGGCATATTCAGTATCAGTTAAATTTTTACCAAAATTTTTTAAATAAAAACTTGAACACATACCTGACAAGCATGCAAAATTTCATTAGCGTACATGCACTATTAACAAACAAACAAGCGACGCCTTTTCATCCAGGTCCTATATTCCGATGTGCCCGTTTTCGTTCTCCTTTCACTTGTGCAGCCGTCTTCAAAACTTTGAAAAAGATTCTTTTCAAGCATGTTCATAGGGATGGCGGCAATGTTCCCTTTATGTTTTCGCATTGTATGCTGAAGAAGGCCGAATGGATGCTTGAATGGAGCGGAAAAGCATACTTCCTTCCGTATGGACTTCAAAAATCGAGCGCTTTTCTCGCCACTGCCGATTTTGACACCCAATGTTTGAGGCTTCATAATTCCCTTCGTACTTAAGACCCACCAATGAAATTTTGCATGCTTTTCAGGTATGTGTTCAAGTTTTTATTTAAAAAATTTTGGTAAAAATTTAAGCATTGGTTCAGCAGACGTCGGCCTGGGGTCAGCTGGGGGTATGTTCAGCATACCAGGGGTATATGGTCGTAGTGGGAAAGGGAGGTATTCCTCCCCAGTTCAGGGTTCTCCTCCCCAAAATTTTGTGGCCAGGGGAGGAAAATTTTCAACCCAATTTTGCGACAAATATTTCTTCGTAGGAGTGCAATGGTGTAAGACTGCGTAAAAACGCGATTTTTGGCCTTACCTGTGGTTACACACTCTATCTCCTTTCCATTACATACATATTGGTACATACGATATGTGCGTACATACTGTATGTACGTTTATTGCTTGTTATGTCCATCTGTGACTGCCAGAAAAGCGAAATGCAATGTTGTTTTAGTGATAAAAATATTTATGCCTGAATGGTCTCAGGAGGTTGGGAAATGCATTATTTTGGGTGTACAAGTGAAAAATTTTTCTGGGGGGCATGTCCTCCCTCTCCTAAATTTTCCTCCCCAAAAATTTTGGGTCACCATATACCCCTGCATACCCCCACCCACCCCCTCACATAACCCCACGCAGACCCCCAGATTTTGAGAATTCCAACAATACCCCAAACACACCCCCAAAAAATAAAATCAACATACCCCCACGCATACCCCCACTTTATTTTTGAGCAATTCTGCATACCCCCACGCATACCCCCAGTTTTTTTGGACCAATTTTGTATACCCCCACGCATACCCCCACTTTTTTGGAGCAATTTTGCATACCCCCACAGCCACACAGACCCCGAGTTTTTTTGAGTAGAAAAAATAAATATGGCAATATAATGAAGAAAGACATTTTATGTCAAGTGGAAAATCAATGAAGCAACTGCTTTCTGTTACTACATACTACTGTGTGTACTTTATATCTATCCTGCACATGATATCTTACAGCCACTGCTAGCAAAACACATTAGATGGTGGCAGTGAGTAGTTTCTGACTTATCACTTCTCTGTTCATTCTGTATTCTTCATCATTGTTATAGTTGAGGTGATCAAATTCAGTACTTGGTTCATTGGTAGCATGCAAGTAAATTTGCTTTGGGGCATCTGAACAGATACCCCCACTCTGCACCCACCTCTTTGATGGGTGCAAAAATTTGCAGCGCTTTGAACTTTGGGGGTATGTTGACAATCTGGGGGTATGCTGTCATTTTCATCTGGGGGTATGTTGGAAATCTGGGGGTATGTAGCGATTTTTTTCTGGGGGTATGTTGGAAATTCTGGGGGTATGTTGAAAAAAAAATTTTTTCCTGGGGGTATGTGGCTGACCCCAGATTTTAGACCCGACATAACTCCAACTACATACCCCCACCCTTGATACCGTGCCGATGTCTGGTTCAGAAGTTATAAGCATTTTAGTGGTGACAGCTTTCGTGAAACACCCTGTACATACGTACATACATATGCCATACATACATACAGTACATACATACATGTATGCACCGGCCTGCATACGTAAGTACATACAGGGTGTCTCATAATAAACCATCCACCTTTCCTGAAACTCTGGAACCGCACCAAAGTTGCCGGATGTTCCCATGGCCGGGTTTACCCCATAGTACCCTAAAATAATCTTTAGATCATCGTTTTGTCTCTTGTGCACTATTCGATTATTATTTTGTTTATTATGTTTAGATTCAAATCAATAAATGAGGAGGCGGACCTCAGCAGCAGAGAGAGTGGTGGTTCCTGGAGGAGCGTACCCCGCCCGATGGGGGCCGCTCCTTGAACTCCTACAGTAGTGCAGTCCTAGTTCTCCTTATCCGCGTGCAGCTGCAACAACTGATATTCACTGATGGATCGAACGTTAATAAGTACGTTGGGGGTTGTGCCTTGTAGGTAGTACGGTACTTGTACGTACATACATATTGTACTTGTACAGGGTGTCCTTTTTCTCCTATACGATTTTGATCGCCAATTTCAATAGGTTGCCCTGCACCGATTTTGCTCAAATTGTGTCCAAAATTCCGAGCGTTTGCCATAATTGAGCAGCTGCTTCTTGTACGTACAGCAGTGCCGTAAGTGGGGAAAGCTAAGCCAAATAGTGCAGTGAATGAATGTTGTACACGTACTCAGGGTCACTTCTGGATCTTTTTCCCCACCCCAATAATTGAGCAGCTGCCATTGAAGAAAGCTACATAGGCCTTAAGTAGCTAAGCCAAAGCCTACGCACATATAATATTAAAGTTGCAAATGTGCAATAATACACTCATGCAGTTGCGTTTTGGTTTTGTTTCAAGGTGAAGCAGCTGGCGAGACGGGTCCGGCGACTGGAGAGGAAAGATCAGCGCCCAGTCGTGCGGGACCTCGTCCTCGCTCGCCGGCGCAACAATGTGGTGGACTTCTTTCGGATCGCCCGCGACCTGGAACAGAAATTCGGTAGGTCAACGTGGATACATAGAGGAGGATCCTGTCCGGGGCATTTCAATTTTTTCGGCGGGGGCAACATTGTTGCAGTGCTCTACGTACCGTATATAGTATGATCATGGTAGGTACAATTGTACAGTATGCATTACCGTACTTTTGGGTGTATAGCCCCATGGGGCTAGTCAAAAAGCGAGAGGTCTGATGGGGGTTAGTATACACTGGGGGATATACTCAGGCGGATAAACACCAAAAATACGGTACATGTCTGCTTCGGTTGTGGCAAAAATTCATTGCCTAATTTACTCCAGGATGTGTAGGTTTGTTTGGTTAGGTACTGTAGGAATAGCATATGTAATATGCTATGCTCATACCAGTTTTCTTTCGTGTCCGTCCAGGTGTGATAACGATTCAAAGATATAAAAGTAGGCTACTTTCAGGGTTCGTACCGTGTCTTGATTGTCTTTATTTTGTCTTTATAATAGATCCATGTCTTGATTGTCTTGATAATGTCTTTATAATTTATGAGTGTCTTGATAAATTTTGAGTTTTTTTTAGCTGTTTGCGTGCCGCGGGAACAAAATTTTTTTCTCACGCTCTGTGTGGAGTGAAAATTTTTTCCCGCGCGACATACAAGTGCGATTTAGGCTTAGAATTTTTGTGTGAGACTGTGCGTGAGTGTGTGTGTGCGGATGCGGCGATTTGGCTCATGAGTTTGAAAGCTGGCAGTAGCGCGCTACACACGTGGTGAGTAAACTCACGGTGAATTCATGGTGAGTGTGAACTTCGAGTTTTATTTTTCGTGTAGAGCATCCTCACGCGCAAAATTTTTCTCACATGTTCACATTTATGGTGAATCCACCGGCATCCCTATGCTTCATCACATACTTACGGGGAATTCACCGTGAGTTTTACTCACCTCGTGTGTAGCGCACTAGTGTCGATGAGTGGAGTATTTATGTATGTATACTATGGGTCATCTGTTCTTAATATCTGATAAATTTTTGAGACACGTTTTCATGGTTCAAATTAGAATGCTTCTTCAAAAAATTTTCGGGCCTCCGGCGGCTGGGGCTCCGCCCCAGACCCCGGTGCGGCCCTCCTTAATTGTGTCTTGCTAATGTCTTGATTTTGACTAAAGCCGCTTTGGTACGAACCCTGACTTTACTACAACGTCCAATTTGCTTCAGGGATGCAGCGGACGGCTTTGGGCGCCAGGGTGGAGGAGATGGTGAGGGCGGGGGGCGGCAGCATTTCGGCATGCTGCGTTCTCAAATGCATGCGGTCCGGCCATCAGCTCCGCGATACCGCCTCCCTCCACTGCGCCATGAACACCCTCGTCCAGCTGTTCAGAGCCGGTACGGAAGAGATGACTTCTGCACTGCGCATCATTATCGCATTACGATGCATTTGCATAGGTGTACTGTATCCTCTGAAAGTAACCACGCAGCTCGACTTGACCAGGAACGCCCTCGTCCAGGTGTTCAGAGCCGGTACGATTATACGGCTGTGCTGGTTTCTGCATTGCACACATGATTATCGTATTATGATGCATTTTTGACTGGATTTGCCGGTGAAAATGGGTTACGTACTGCTTTGACGCTATTCCGCCTTTTTCTTTTGTAGCCGAGCGGCAGCGGGAGGACTCCTCTTCGGAGGGCGACGACGTTACGCAAGTGTATCAAAAACATATAATTCTTGCTTAGGGGAAGAATGGACGACGTAGTAAATTTAAGAAACCATCCCTGGCGCAGTAGATTCGCTTAGCCCAAGTGCATGCAGAGTGTCCCAAAATATACTCCGGGGGTTTTCGCGCTTATAACTCTCGAGTTTAAGGCTTAGATTTCAATGCGATTTTTTTCTGTTGCATAGCCAATGCTTCAACTTTTTTTCTTTTTCGAGACCCTACCCCACAGGGTCGGCTGTAGGTGAAACTCCCACAGTCTCCTCCGAACTTTAACAACGCCCGTTATGGTGGGACAGTCCAGTGCCGCAAGGCACGACCAACAATGACCCGAACCAGGGAAGGGCCTGGCACGAAGCCGAACAGCCATCAGTGACCACTGGTTGGGGTGTGCTAACCCGAAGGAGAGCACTGGTGCTTTAGAAGCCAGCGAGCAGGCGCACCATACTGCCACTGTGGTTGCCAGTCGCTTTAATCCCACCTGGCGAGAGTGGGAACTCATGACGCAGAGGACCAATGCTTCAACTTAGACACATGCAAATTTCATCTGCGCAGCTTATTTGGTTATGGTTTTATTGGCCCTCAAAGTGTTGGTCCCGTTTTCCGCAGTTTCTCCTTCAGTATAATAGCGGTTTTCAGTTGAGATAGCTTCAACTTGAATTTCCGAGTCCAGACTTTGAACTTGACGTCAATATATCAAGTTCTCTTGCAATGTAGATTGCTCTAGGTCACCTAGTCTAGAACAAAATTAGCAGAGGTTGATTGCGAACTATGCCAAAAAAATATGCCGAATTTTGTTTTTGGGGAAGATGTCCAAATCCAAAGAAAAGGGGCTAGAGAATGTAGCTGTTTTGAACCGGTTCCAATTGCAGCAAAATTTCGAAATTTTGCGAGCATCTAAGTTGAAGCCTTGGCTACATAATGCAAAAAACCGCATCGAAATCTGAGCTTTGGATCAAGAGTTATTAAGTACTGCGTAAAGCCCCGGAATATAATATGGGACACCCTGTATTTGGGTGTTTGATGGCGCGTTCACCAGACGTCCGTAAAACCATCCGTCCGTCTGTAAATCCATAACGGATGTGTCTAGGAGTACACGGTTGTTTGCGGTGTACCATGTACTTATTTGAATACCCAATTATTTCGGGTTTTATGAAACCAAATAGTTGGGTCTTGTGAAGCCAAATAATGGGGTATTTGGGTTCAATCGGGAACGCTCAATTATTTGGGTTCGTAAAATTGTTACGAAATCAAATAATTGGGTATTATCCAAATACTTGGATATTTATTTTTGACCCGAGTAATTGGGGCGAATCTGCGCCAGGCGGTTAGTTGATACATATGTACATGTACATACTATACGTAGTAGTAGGTCGTCTATTCTTTCCCTAGCAGAATTTTATATTTTTTATACTACGAACGGTACGTCCTCCATTCTTCCCGTTTTCGGAATCGCCCCTCAAAACAATGGTGAAAGCGTCTGGTGCTGGCTCCGCGTCAAAGACGAAGACTTATAGGAAGGTAGGGCACGGTGGGGTAAACCCGGCCTCGGCCATGGGGTAAACCCGGCCATTTATGCTCTTGTGCGCTCTGTTTCAGCAAATGATGAACCAAATAAATAGCTCATTAGAAAGAAGAGAGTTCAAGGAATCGATCGATATAAAATTCTCTCAATCGGTCCATTGGTTGCTGAGATATGCTGCCCTGAAGTTTAGGTAGCCGGATTTTCCCATGGCTGGGTTTTATCACCTCATACCTTTACTAATATCCACGACTTAGGTTGCTTATGCGTTCAGGAGGGACGAAGCAATTTTTCTCGTTACTTTGTTATGGGAAAATCCTGCGGGTTGGTTGAACATTTTATATGAAATTGAACAAGTGCATGAAGGCTACTGTACTAATAATAATAATAATCAATACACTGTGGTAGTGGAATTATTTATGTTTTGTGCAATGAAAGTGTACATACGTACGTAGTACCAGGACCCCATAATAGAGAAGGACTGAGCATCTGTGAACAAAAGTCGTGCGCAGAGCTACGCCCGATAAGGGCCAATAGCGTCCCCCAACTGGGACCCCCGTCCCCCATCTGGGGGACGTCCCCCAACTGGGGGACGCTGGAGGCGACACTCAGCCACATAGTAGGAGGCGCCGCAAAAACTCGTAAACTTGATATTTCAAGCTTATGTTACACCTGAGGCAGGTCGGTTTTTACCCAGGCAAAAAGGTACGTGCAGGATTCTGCACGCACCTTAGAATGCTGGGTAAACACCGACCTGGAGCTCACCGCCCAGGTGAAGCATAAACTTGAAACATCAAGTTTATGAGTTTTTGCGGCGCCTCCTACTATGTGGCTGAGTGTCGCCTTCAGCGTCCCCCAGTTGGGGGACGGCGTCCCCGAGTTGGGGGACGTCCCCCAGGTGGGGGACGGGGGTCCCAGTTGGGGGACGCTTTTGGCCCTTATCGGGCGTAGCTCTGAGCACGACTTTTGTTCACAGATGCTCAGTCCTTCTCTATTATGGGGTCCTGGTAGTACTCAGGGACACTATACTATGTACCAGATCTTTAAAATTGAGCAGCTTCCGCCACTGCCATTATGTACAGCAGTAGTGGGGAGAAAGGCTAGCCTAAAGTTATAGCTTGTTTGTACGTAGCCTACGCACCTTACAGTATGCAGTGAAATATTATGAAATACAAATATGCAAGGTGCTTTAGTTTTGATTAAAGCTGAAGCAGTTGGAGAGATGGTTCCGCTGACTGGAGAGGAAAGATCAGCGCCCAGTCGTGCGGCACCTGCGTCTCGCTCGTCGGCGCTCGGCAAGGACTTTGTGGACTTAGTAGTAAGAGTCGGAGGGTAAATGATTACAATTTATCGCTGTGTGTAGTTTAGTAATAACCATGGACAAAATCGCTAATTCTTCCATCACACATACCCTGGAGTAGGTATAACTCAGAGCGAACTCGGAGATTTTACACATTGAAGCATAGTCAGGGCTCTGAATTCGGAGTTCACGTCTGTGGCGCCCCAACGTACTGTAAGCCTGCAGACGTTTATTTTGCATGGCGCTGCAGTCTCGCAGCTGTTTGTTTATTTGGTCGGCGTATCGCCTAGGAGGCGTGACCATAGCGCACAGATGCGCTTGTTATTCGTCGTTTGCTTGTTTTACCATTCCGGTGCCCTTTAGGCCCCGCGTCCTTACCGGATAACCAAAATCCCCGTGAGGGACGGGGAAATCCCCGTCCTTTTTGCAGTCCTTTTTGTCGAAAAGGACCGTTTTATTACCCCTTCGCGGGCAGAATTTTTAGTACATGAAGAGGGGGAGGCGGGAAGATGTGAGGTAAGGATTAACTTTAATTAGTGGCGCGCAAGCGAGGAAAGAGAAGACAGCCACACACTTCTATTGACCAGCGCCCATCGTTTATTGCCCCAACCAACACAGCTCCCATTGATTGACAGCACACGTTTTTTCTGTCTGTTGGGTTTATTGGAGGAGTTTCCGCGGTCCTTTTCGACAAAAAGGACTGCAAAAAGGACGGGGATTTCCCCGTCCTTTCTCGACGGGACGGGGATTTCCCCGTCCTTTTCGTTATCCAGTGAGGAAGGGACCCCTTAGTACTGGTTGGAGCTTTCCTAGTTCTTTCATCATAATTTATTTGTTCGTATATTTCGCTTGGTGTGTTACGTATGTTTTCATGACTCTTTCTTTTGTTATTGTTGACCACGTTTTTCCCAAAATGCCTACATACAGTACCGTATTTTTGGGTGTATATCCCCCCCCCCCATTGTATATCCCCCCAGTGTATAACCCCCCATTGGCAAAACATAAATTTTGCCCAGTGTATATCCCCCTGGTGTATAACCCCCCATGTACTGGAAGGTACCTAGCCTACCTATGTAAGCTGGTCATAAGCTAGCTATAGCTACTCCTACACCAAGCTACTATGCCTATAAGCTTAGCTGAGCATGTCTTGTACTAAAATAACCCTGTTTTGACCGCGATTATGCCCTAAAACACGTACTTTTGACCTCAAAAACATGCCCCTACACACCTCTCAAAAACAAATTTTGCCCAGTGTATATCCCCCCCCCCCCATTGTATATCCCCCCCCCCCCCCCCCCCCCCCAGTGTATAACCCACCATCAGACCTCTCGATTTTTGTATAGCCCCATGGGGCTATACACCCAAAAATACGGTATATCATTCAGCCTATACGCACGTATAGTACTGGTCACTCATGGTGGGCTACTGGAGCAGACATGCCGCATGCCTTGTCTTATAAACACAAAACCCTGTCTGCTTGTCTCAATTTAATTGCATTTGAGCAATCTTTGTGGCGAAACGAAGTGTAGCGACAAAGTGTATTTTGGTACTGTGTACATACATACACGTACGTACATATCGTATCAGTGTGCAGTGCAGTTGCCTACTGCGTGTGCTTCAGATTGCCAGCGTAAGGATGTGGTGGCGGGCACTCAGGAGCAGCTGATCGCCAACGGAAAAACGGCGCACACCGCCACCATCTATGGCTACTTAGCGTCCACACATCCGCGTAAGGTGACGACCACCATGTCGGATGTGATGGACGCGATGGTCCAGTATTATAAGCAAGGTATGTATGTTTTCGTTCCTTTATGGGGCTATGTATAGGGGGAAAGGGGCTATGATATCGACCCACCTCTACAAATTATGCTGCATTTTGTGCGGAAACTTGAAGTTGGGGGTATTGCTTCCTTTGACCTATCATACTGTACCTTGTGGCTACCTACCTATCGTCGGCTGTACGCTTCCGTCCGGCTTCGTCGTCAAGCTCACAGCCACGACCCTGAGTTTGCCTATGCATGCAGGCTCGAATCTGAGGTCCGAACTCGCGGCAACCTATTGTGAGTAATAACAACCTTGTTTTAGTACAAAGCCCTTCCCTCAGCAGTGATTGCAGTAAAAGTCTATTTTTCAGGGGCCGGGCGCCTATGCAACGCTGCTGCGGAATCAAGAATGGAAAGCCGGACGGATGTTTCTTCCACACGTGCTCGCAAACACTTTCAAGAATTACTACGAGGTCAATGAAATGACGGAGATGGACAAGACGGCGGAAGCTTGCCGCATCCTACAATATATTAAGGCTAACCCCTACAAGAGATCCCAAAAATCCGGTAATCGATACATACTTATTTGGCAAACGCTGATCTAACTATCCATGTTTGACGCATATCATTGAGATCTGGCAAACTGTTATGCGTCACTGCGTTGTAGCAAAGACCGTGGTCAAAAAGTCTGGTGCTGTTTGGCAGGGCGAGCTGGGCCTAGGCACGCAGGTACGTTTAACTCCTCCCGGAATTCAAAGTCTCCGACGCTAACTGGTTGTGCAACCGTTGACAACCTACATATGGAGTAGTTGTGCAACCGTTGACAACCAACATATAGGAGTTGCAAAACCGTTGACAACCAACATTTTAAAAGTGCGTAACCATGATGGCAACGGTTGTCAGCGGTTGCACAAACAACTCCTATGTTGGTTGTCAACGGTTGCACAACTCCTCCATATGTCGGGTGTCAACGGTTGCACAACCAGTTGGCATCGGAGACTTTGAAATCCGGGAAGAGTTAAAGATCACAGCATTAGATTGAACTGAGCCAGCGATGGATATCACCTCGTTTGTCGTCTGCAAAGAATTTTTGTGTATGTAATGTAATCAATATACAGAGTGTCTCAAAATAAACCGTCCACCTTTCCTTGCATGTACGTAACTCTGGAACCAAATCTTAGATTTGCATGCGGTTTCTTTTATTTTGTAGCCAAGGCTTCAACGCAGGTGTGTACAAAATTTCAACTATTTCCTCCACATACTTCGGAAATTGCGACGGTTTGAATCTCGAAGCTCAAAATCGACGTTTTTCTTCAGTATGGAGAAAAATCTCGGTCTTGTTCTTTCAAGATACCCAGTTCAATGCGTTTGCTACCCTGGCATTGGGGCTAATGCATGAGATACGCATATTCTAGCATTTTGGAACATCTTTTTTCATTACGAGGCTAATTTTGTTTGGACCATGCACAGAAGACCCCCTAATCGGCACTATCAGTTCGCGAAAAACCCTCGTTTTTGACCGCCGGGGAAAGAACGTGTTTGAGCAGCTTTCACTTGGCCAATGAAGCTCAAATTTTGTACACATCTGAGTTGAAGCCTTTGCTACAAAATACAAGAAACCGTATGAAAATTTAAGGTGTGGTTCCAGAGTTACATGCACTGGAAGGTGGACGGTTTATTATGAGACACCCTGTAGATATAGATATACTGTATATCGAGTAGTGGAGAGGGGGGTACGGTTGTTTGGTTGCCGGAAATTTGGTTGCGGACAACGAGAACTTTCGTTGGGGGTACTTTCGTTGCGGTCGTCGTCTGGTCATTTCGTAAACGAGAACTTTCGTTGCGGGTCAGTTCGTTGCCGGCCTTGATTTGGTCAGTTGGTAGTGAGTACTTTCATTGCCATGCGCTTCGTTGCGGGCTTATCTCGCAACGAAATGACCAGCAACGAAAGATCTCACGACCAAGTGACCAATTCTGGACTGGCAACGAACTGACCCGCAACGAAATGACGTTACGAAATGACCAGACGACGACCGCAACGAAATGTCCGCAACCAAAAAACCCGCAACGAAGTGACCGTAAACCTGGAGAGGAACGTGCATGCCTGCATATCCAGTACAGTATGATTCGTTACCTACTTTACTGCACACTGTCAGAACGATTACTGTAATGACTCGTGTATAGTATAACCCCCTCGTATATATGTCGTAGCGGGATCTAAAAGGTAGCGAGATTTGAAATCCCGCTAGCGGGAGATGAAATTTTAGAACCCGCTAGCGGGATTTGAAAATTTGGCAACCCGCTAGCGGGATGTGAAATCTACTAACAAATAGGGCTGATGTCTGTCTGTCTGTGTGTGTGTGTGTCTGTGATGCGATAAACTCGCTCAGTTTTGCAGCTACAGCGTCGAGTAATGGCTCATTCGAAAGCTTATAAGCCCAAGGGCGCCAGGAAGGCCTTCGATTTTTGATCTGATCAGCCGATCACCAATAATCGATCGATAATCGATATTTCAGTACTAAAAGCGCGCAGATTCACTCACACTCACTCCATTTTGCAGCTACAGCATCCATCCAGGGCTCTTTCGAGAGCTTATGCCCTCAAGGGCGCCAGGAAGGCCTTCGATATTTGATCTGATCAGTCGATTACCAATAATCGATCGATAATCGATACTTCAGTACTTAGAGCTACAGGCTGCAGTTACTTTTATTTGTCTTTTCACACATCCAGGGTAAAATAATCAAACTTTGCAACAGAAAAAGCAAACCGAAGCCCTTCGACTTTTGATCTGATCAGCCGATCACCAATAATCGATCAATAATCGATATTTTAGTACTAAGAGTACACAGAAATGACGCATTTTTTCCAGCCAGTGTTTGCAAATGGTCACGCCCGAAAGTGCACATGAGACTATAAGTGGGAGATGTGCCAAAGGGTTGCCAGATCTGCAAAAGGGTTGCCAGATTGCTAATACGCAAAAAAGGGTTGCCAGATCTTCGATGCGACAGGGTTGCCAACTCTGTGAAAGGGTTGCCAGATGTGCAACTTTTTGCCAACTGTCCAAAATGGTTGCCAGATTAGATACATAAATAAGGTTTCCATATCTACATTACACAACAGGGTTGCCAGATCTGCAAAAGGGTTGCCAAATTTGCAAAAGGTTTTACTGCGGAGCTGTAACGGGCCACTGGTATCCCAAAAGCTTCATTCTTTGTGTAAACTTTTTTGACACCCGGATTGTCTGCACCATCACAATAACTGATACTGTCGATTTTATTCAAACATCATCAGGTTTTGGGGCATGCAATAACAATAATAATGATAGAAGGCAATTGGCAGTAGCACTTGATCTCCAACCTGCAGCTCAACAGCAGCAAGATTGCGTTTAAAGAGAAGATTGTGTGCCATTATGCCGGGTGTAGCGTTATGCCGGGCTCTGTCGCGATAGGCCGTACGTTGTCGCGATATGCCGGAGTCTCGTTGTGCCGGACGTTGTCGCGATATGCCGGAAGGTTTGTAGCGTTATGCCGGACAAAATCTCTTTATGCCGGAGCGTCGCGATATGCCGAATGCTGTATTGTTATGCCGGGTAGTTTGTCGCTTTATGCCTAGGCCTAGCTTTTCCTTGTGTACATACATACGTATTACATACGTACGTACTAATACATTCGTACTGTACTGTGTGTTCATCGATCGAACTGCCACACTTTGTACACAGCCGTCGTGAACAGCTTGAGATTTTTTCAAATTGTCCAAACTGATATCGAAATGTTTGAGAGAGAAAACTCCGTATGTACTCATTCATACCAAGGATGTATGAGAAAAGAATAGAAAGAAAACATATCTGAGCTCGAAAAGCTCCATAGACTAGAACATTCCAAATCAGTGTGGACAGTTTGAAAAAATTTCAAAGTTGTCGACGTGCACAAACACAAAGTGTGGCAGTCCATGTGGACAGCTGGAAAGCACAAGTCCAGTCGTGAGAACTTTCGTTGCTGGTCATTTCGCTGCGACATTTTAAAATTCAGTTCGCTTTTTATGCACCCTAAGCCTAAGCCTCTGGTCAAGCCTAAGCGCCTAAGCCTAACCTCATGCAGAAACCTAAGCGCCTAAGCCTAAGAGCGCCTACGTTACATAGAGTACACACTAATAGGCCTACATACATACTGTACTGTATGTTCATCGATCGATGCTATTGTATTCATGGTAACTAACTAGGTCTTTGTCTTTGACATAACGAGATTTTTTCCGGCATAAAGAGACGCCTGGTCCGGCGTATCGCGACAACAAGCTTAATGGTTAGATCCGGCATAACGAGACGACTGGTCCGGCATATCGCGACAACATCCGGCAGAACGCAACACTTTTTGGCGTCCGGCATAATGAGGCAGAATTTCCGGCATAAAGAGACAGGCCCGGCAGAACGCGACAAATCATCCGGCATAATGGGATATTACCGTTCCAAAGGAATCTGAAAGCTCAATTCAAGAGCTATAATATGGTATGTCTGCCGTTTCGCTATGACTTACCGTTTGCGAGTTAGAGCGATTCCCGCAAAACACCTCAAAAATGATTTTGGCCAAACTGAATGCAAATCATTTTCCCTTTTTCGCTGCATTTTTCTTGCTTCAGCCAGAGATAATCTGTCATAAATATGAGTATTGTTCATTGATACCCTTTTATGCCCCATATTGGATGAATTTCACCTTCTGGATGAATTTGTGCACTTTATTGTCCATTTTCACTCTCCCATGCTGAACTGTCACACTGCAATGCCACTCTTTCAGATAGTTTTGATCATTTTGGTCAAAAAAGCTCTTCTAGGTGCAAAAATCCAATCTCCAATGGTGTGGTACATTGGGAGATATTGCTGGTCAATTATTTTCCTCTTTCACATTCGTACTACACGTTTTAGCCCAGTTATCAATCAATTAGCTGAGCAATCTAGAAAGTCGCCAAAATCCAGTTTGGCCAAAATCATTTTTGAGGTGTTTTGCGGGAATCGCTCTAACTCGCGAACGGTGAGGCAGAGCGAAACGGCAGACATACCATATTATAGCTCTTGAATTGAGCATTCAGATGAGCTAGGTGCCATCTTTCTCTGCCGCTTAAAGGCGGGGGGTAACGTTAGGGCTCCAGCTTGAATTTTCAAAAATGCACACCACCATTGAATAGAGAATTTTTTTCTGCCCATATGCGTCATATGTCAAAAAGTTGTAGCTATGACCGTTTTTGAGTAACATAGGGTTTTCGATGTCACTTTCCCATAGCTGTGGACTATTGAAATCCCATAGTTGCGTTTTTGCTGTCTGTCGTGTTGATGGCGCAGTTTATGAACAAGGGGTATGGACAGCTCCAGCTGACCCTGAACTCTGTTTTTCTACCATCTTTCATTCGACTTCAGCATAGGAATGATCATAGTCCTTTTATCATGGTCCACAAGAGCGTGAATATAAACTGCGCAATCACGATGATTGGTAGTAAAACGCAACTATGGGATTTCAATAGTCCACAGCTATGGGAAAGTGACATCGAAAACCCTATGTTACTCAAAAACGGTCATAGCTTCAACTTTTTGACATATGACGCATATGGGCAGAAAGAAATTCTCTATTCAATGGTGGTGTGCATTTTTGAAAATTCTAGCTGGAACCCTAACGTTACCCCGCGCCTTTAAAACTGGAGTTATGGTCAATTAAAAGTTGTGCAAATTTAGTTTGGACACCCTGTATAGAGAAGAATGGCCTATACGTAGTGAAAAGAAACGAAGCAATCCCTGACTCGTTTTGGCCCCAAAAAATTGGATCCCAATTTTCTGGATATCCAATTTTCTGGATATTACGAAACCATAAAATTGGATATCCAATTTTATGGATATCCAATTTTCTGGATATGGAATCCCCAGTAAATTGGTTTCGTAATATCCAGAAAATTGGATATCCAGGAAATTGGATATCCAGAAAAATACTCAGCCATGTTGAATTCTGCTCCAATTTTGACGAAAAAGCACGCCGACAAGCAAGGAAGATCGTTTACGAGCTACGAGTTTTGTTTGTTTGTTTGTTTGTGTGAATGGCGTGCTTTCGATAATTATCCAATTTTCTGGATATCCAATTTCCTGGATATCCAATTTCCTGGATATCCAATTTTCTGGATATCCAATTTTCTGGATATTACGAAACCAATTTACTGGGGATTCCATATCCAGAAAATTGGATATCCATAAAATTGGATATCCAATTTTATGGTTTCGTAATATCCAGAAAATTGGATATCCAGAAAATTGGGATCCAATTTTTTGGGGCCAAAACGAGTCAGGGATTGCTTCGTTTCTTTTCACTACGTAAGCCATTCTTCTCTATACAGGAATTATATATTTTTGATGATATCTTCGTCTACAACTAAGAGAGTTTATTTCAACTTCAGGAAGACGATTCTGTCATCGGTTTGTCCGTGTTCCAAATTTCGAACTCGATCTTGTATTGATCACCAACTTTCTTCATAATGGTCAAGTACCTGAAAAACAGTAATATGCACGCTCCACTTCAGCTGTCATCCCTGATCGTATCATCGTACGACGAAAAATATTTTTGCTACGACGCATGATGAAAAAGACGTCTTACTTTCCATGATCCACCGATTTGTCACCGATGAAGAATTGGTGCGTGCCGCGTACAACAATCCTGGTGGAACCCTCATCTCTCACCTCCAACACCTTCAGCTCCAGTCTCCCGTTGAACTGCTTGGACTTCTCCATAGTGTTCTCGTACCAGGCTTTCAAATCTAAACACACACACACACACACACAGGTATTTTATTTACATAGGGTATAGTGGAAGGTTCGTAGTTTCAGTTATTAGTTTTTGTTGTCCCTCTGACGCAGAGCGTCGCATTTTATTTCGGATAGCCAGGCCCTGGGACCTACCTGACGCCAAGCGTCGATTTTTTTAAAAATGACCTGTTTCCTACTCAACTTACATTTACCTTTCTTTCCCCGAACCATTTCGCCGTGGTTCGGCATGAGGACGGCATCATCTGCGAATTCATCCAGCATGTACTGCAGGTTGCCCTTGCGGTATTCCTCCTGCGATTTGTTCGTACGCTTCTGGCACTCCTCCACTGTCACTGGAAACAGAAAACAAGGTTTATGAGACATCGTGGGCTACACACGTGGTGATTAAACTCACGGTGAATTCACGGTGAGTTTGAACTTCGAGTTTTATTTTTCGTGTAGAGCATTCTCACTTGCTCCCAAGCGCAAAATTTTGCTCATTTGTTCACACGACGACTCGGGCTCACCACGTGTGTAGCCCACTAATGCCACTATGGTCACCACCGTCACACAACATGTGTCCGTCTTGCGTATAGAAGCATAGGAGCGAAAAGGGCTGGAGCAGCCCTAGCTAGACCTGCGTCGTCTGCTTCGACTTCTCCTATGCTTCAACACGCAAACCTCGGCCTCGATACAAATAAATACACGGCAGTAGTATACAATACTCATTCGAAAACGGAACAAAAGAGGAAATTTTCATACAAGGCATGATTCTATGATGCTTTGTTGAAGAAACAAGGGAAAAAGTAGAAACGGGGGACACAGCCGGTTACCAATTCGCGCCGTGATTACAATAGATAGGTGTAATGTACTGTACTGTACGTAGTATACTGTAGCGTCTAACTGAATCTAGACAGATCGATGTGCGATATTGTTACGCAAGACGTTGTCAGCACGTCAGCAAAAGTAAACAGCAGCAGCTTTTTATGATCGCATGTGCGCGCACAACATACGGTCACAGGTGTTATCCTATACCACGTAGTGGTTAGCATGAGGACCACCATCCATATGATACGTATGTATATCGGCGCTTTACATAGTGTAGTAACAAATACGGTACTGGTAATGTACGTACGTTCCTAGAACATTTAAAGTGTTCGAGTGTTCCAGTGTTCCAGAGTGTTAGTGTTCCAGTGTTTGGGTGACAGTACGTAGAGTGTATTGGTCGCGCAGTTGAGTTAGCAACTGTGGGGCAGGCCGGTACGTACACGTTGGTCGGCCGTCGTTGTGTATGGTGGGAGTCTAGGCGGAGTGGGCTTTGCCCCCAGAATGTCTGAATGCATAGTTCAAAGTGTTCGAGTGTTCCAGTGTTCCAGAGTGTTAGTGTTCCAGTGGTTGGGTGACAGTACGTAGAGTGTATTGGTCGCGCAGTTGAGTTAGCAACTGTGGGGCAGGCCGGTACGTAGTACGTTGGTCGGCCGTTGTTGTGTATGGTGGGAGTCTAGGCGGAGTGGGCTGTGCCCCCAGACTGTCTGAATGCATAGTTCAAAGTGTTCGAGTGTTCCAGTGTTCCAGAGTGTTAGTGTTCCAGTGTTTGGGTGACAGTACGTAGAGTGTATTGGTCGCGCAGTTGAGTTAGCAACTGTGGGGCAGGCCGGTACGTAGTACGTTGGTCGGCCGTCGTTGTGTATGGTGGGAGTCTAGGCGGAGTGGGCTTTGCCCCCAGACTGTCTGCATGCACGGTTCAGAGTGTTCGAGTGTTCCAGTGTTCCAGAGTGTTAGTGTTCCAGTGTTTGGGTGACAGTACGTAGAGTGTATTGGTCGCGCAGTTGAGTTAGCAACTGTGGGGCAGGCCGGTACGTACACGTTGGTCGGCCGTCGTTGTGTATGGTGGGAGTCTAGGCGGAGTGGGCTTTGCCCCCAGAATGTCTGAATGCATAGTTCAAAGTGTTCGAGTGTTCCAGTGTTCCAGAGTGTTAGTGTTCCAGTGTTTGGGTGACAGTACGTAGAGTGTATTGGTCGCGCAGTTGAGTTAGCAACTGTGGGGCAGGCCGGTACGTAGTACGTTGGTCGGCCGTTGTTGTGTATGGTGGGAGTCTAGGCGGAGTGGGCTTTGCCCCCAGACTGTCTGAATGCATAGTTCAAAGTGTTCGAGTGTTCCAGTGTTCCAGAGTGTTAGTGTTCCAGTGTTTGGGTGACAGTACGTAGAGTGTATTGGTCGCGCAGTTGAGTTAGCAACTGTGGGGCAGGCCGGTACGTAGTACGTTGGTCGGCCGTTGTTGTGTATGGTGGGAGTCTAGGCGGAGTGGGCTTTGCCCCCAGACTGTCTGAATGCATAGTTCAAAGTGTTCGAGTGTTCCAGTGTTCCAGAGTGTTAGTGTTCCAGTGTTTGGGTGACAGTACGTAGAGTGTATTGGTCGCGCAGTTGAGTTAGCAACTGTGGGGCAGGCCGGTACGTAGTACGTTGGTCGGCCGTCGTTGTGTATGGTGGGAGTCTAGGCGGAGTGGGCTGTGCCCCCAGAATGTCTGAATGCATAGTTCAAAGTGTTCCAGTGTTCGGGTGTTCGAGTGTTCAAGTGTTCAGCTGACAGTACATATTGTGCGTCGGTAGCTCAGTAGCATAGGACTGTACGCAGATCGGCGCAATAGTCCTCGCGAAGTAGTGAACAGCAATAGTCCTCACAAAGTAGGACAATTTATTGTTTGGCGACGATGTCCATGGAACTGCCAGTCTGTAGAGAAATGGTTTCTCGTTCGCAATTTCTTGCAGTTAGTCAGGTAACACTTATCAAAATTACAGGGTGTATCAGAATAAACTCACCGGGTGTTTGTGCCTCTCATTCCTCAATGGAGCATTCGATTTCAGTACGCTCTTTGTATTTTGTAGCTACAAGCCTAAGACCGCCGTGAAAAATGATCCTCCGTTGTGGAGTTATAAGCACAAACATCCGGTGAGTAAATTATGATACACCCTACATATTATTGTCTGCGTGTACTGTATTGAGGGACCAGGGGGGGCCCCCCCCCCCCCCCCCCCCCCCTTCCTCCCCCCCCCCCCCCCCCCCAGCCCCTGTCGCTCTTCTCCCCTACCCTTGGGGATTCCGGCGACGTTGGTGAGGGCGTTCTAAAATTTCAACTTTCTAGGCCTACAGAAAGCGGCTCAAAATTGCTGACCTCAGAAGTCGAGGATTTGCCTAATATTTTACCGTAATGGAGAGCATAATTCTACCATCCCAAAGCTAATACATTTTCAAAACATGTTCAATATCCTATGCAGGATGCGGCAGAACCAAATCTGCTGCGGTAGTGTGAATAAAAATTGAAAACTCAGCTGTGGAATGCTAACTTTGTCCTTAAAATCCAGGTTTTGCCCCATAGTGAAAAAAAAACGTAAATTTCTGTGTCCGACAGTTTGAGCCTTTATAACTTCCTTGTTAGATGGACTACGGGGCTTAAATTTTGTCTGCTCAATTGTTGAAGCCTTTAGCTACAAAATACAAAAGAGGTACTGAAATCGAATGCTCCATTGAGGAATGAGAGACACAAACACCCGGTGAGTTTATTCTGATACACCCTGTAATTTTGATAAGTGTTACCTGACCAACTGCAAGAAATTGCGACGAGAAACCATTTCTCTACAGACTGGCAGTTCCATGGACATCGTCGCCAAACAATTGTCCTACTTCGTGAGGACTATTGCTGTTCACTACTTCGCGAGGACTATTGCGCCGACCTGCGTACAGTCCTATGCTACTGAGCGACCGACGCACAATACGTACTGTCAGCTGAACACTCGAACACTCGAACACCCGAACACTGGAACACTTTGAACTATGCATTCAGACATTCTGAGGGCACAGCCCACTCCGCCTAGACTCCCACCATACACAACGACGGCCGACCAACGTACTACGTACCGGCCTGCCCCATACATAGTTGCTAACTCAACTGCGCGACCAATACACTCTACGTACTGTCACCCAAACACTGGAACACTAACATTCTGGAACACTGGAACACTTGAACACTCTGAACCGTGCATGCAGACAGTCTGGGGGCAAAGCCCACTCCGCCTAGACTCCCACCATACACAACAACGGCCGACCAACGTACTACGTACCGGCCTGCCCCACAGTTGCTAACTCAACTGCGCGACCAATACACTCTACGTACTGTCACCCAAACACTGGAACACTAACACTCTGGAACACTGGAACACTCGAACACTTTGAACTATGCATTCAGACATTCTGGGGGCAAAGCCCACTCCGCCTAGACTCCCACCATACTGAGCGACGGACGCACCAGACGTACTGTCAGCCAAACACTCGAACACTGGAACACTCGAACACTTTGAACTATGCATTCAGACATTCCATACGCCTCACTGCCCAGTCGAGTATACTAAGTACTCGAATACTGAATATACTGTGCAACCTGATCCCCACCACCGCAAACCCCCTAATCCCATTTGGTACTCATTTCGTAGTCCGCCGTACTAAAAACTCAGTAAACAGCAACCATGCAGCACGCAGCAACCATGCAGCATACAACTGAGTACCAAATGGGACATTCCCCGAACATTTAAGTAATTGCAGCAATATACAATAAAATTGATACAGTACATAACAAGATCAAAAAAACGAGAGGAGAAGATCCAAAGGGATACCGAAAAAACGACGGCCGGGGGCGGCCCAGGGGGGGGGGGGCGCGGGCGGGGGGGAGGGGGGGGGGGGGGGGCCACCACACCCCCCCCCGCAGGTAGATACGCGGTTCACCAATAGCAGATGCCACCAAGGTCGCGTTCCACCGCTCGAGATTGTGAAAGACATCGCTAGAGCCTGTAATGCTTGCGTGAAATTTACTTAGGGATACGGTAGGCTCTAAGATTGCGGGCGGGAGTCGGTTCCATGTTCTAACTGCCAGATGAAAGGGGAAGCCGCGGAATGGGGAAGCTGTGGCAACGCCAGGCAATACGTTGCCATCACCAACCTGCAGCTGCATGGCATGCAGCTCACCCCGACAGTTTCTCCTCAAAGCAGCACGAACGGGTTGAGGGGCAGGTAGAAGGGTGTTTTGGGGAAGGAAGCGGGTACCCAACCGATATTTGAACAGTGTCATCATCTGCCGCTCAAAGCACATCTGGGCTAGCGTACCTCCCGATGAGGAAGGAGCGCAACAACATCAGAAGGCGGTCTGGCAAGCGGTACTCTTGCTGAAGCACAGTCAAAAGACTGTTGAAAGGACAGCGATCGAACGCTTTGGCCACATCCAAAGAAACCAATGCCACCTTAGTGGCACTGCGAGCCGACTCACATTTGCTGAAACCTGCAGAGACAATAGACTGTACGTACAGTAGTGCATCATCCACTGACCTGCCTTTCGCAAAGGCGAATTGATTTTGGGGGATTTTTGAGAAAACGTACGGTTGCAAAACTCGCATTAGCCACCGCTCCGCGACCTTACTCAAACAGGGCAGGACAGAAATAGGCCGGAATTCTGACACATTACATGTACCTGGGACTTTGGGAATGGCTGCAATGCGCGCAAGTTTCCAGGGTTGAGGGAATTCGCAGGTATCTAAGCAGCTGTTCAGAATGACAGAGATGGGTTCGGACAGTTCCACCATGAGGGCTTTGACAAAACAGGGGAAATGCCATCTAACCCGATTGCACAGTCATTTCTTAGCTGACCCATGTATGATCGCACCTCTAGCTCAGAACTGTACCATGCCTGCTCCGGTACGTTTGGCACCAAGTAGGGAAAGGGTGGGGCTGCGCGGTTGAAATTTGCAAGGAAGCGAGCAGACAAAGCTGCGGCTTTGTCAGCATCTGAGGACGCGACCTGATCAGGGGGGATAAGAAGGGTGGGGATTTTGACGCATCGACCTGACAACTTCTTTACAACACGCCAAAACTCAGGGATAGTGGTTGCCTCGTTGAAAGCACTGGTCGCTTGGTTTCTGCGGGCCTTGCGACACTCGTACTTAACTACCTTGGACAGCTTGCGCCATGCATTGCGGTTTCTATCAGTCGGATTGCGCTTGTACTGACGGAAAGCCCAATATTTGCGACGGATTGCACGCATAACTGACTCCGACATCCATGGACATACCGGCCTGCGCGCGCGGAAAGTGTGGTGCGGCACTGACTGGGACTGCGCAAAAGACAAAAGACCAGACAAAAAGGTGACAGCATCGGAGGGAGAAACATCGCATGCGGCCCTAATCTGCGCTACCAAATCTCGCTCGGTGCCATCGGGGAAATATAGTAGATGAAAAGCAGCCTTAGGAATATCAGCTGCCTTCCATTCCCAACATGACATGCTATGAGGGGGAGTTGGGGGAATAGAGGCACCCAGCTGAACCCATGTGGTGAAGTGGTCCTTTTCCACTGGTGGGGCCGTTCCAGACGCCACAACTTGCAGTTGGCTTGATGCAAGGATTTGGTCAAGACCATTCCCGCGGTGTGTCTCGGTGTTGATGAGTGATTTTATGCTGAAATTTTGGAGTACTGGTGACAAAACGTCAAACTCTTGGGATAGGTGATTTATGTTGGAATCACCCATCAACACAAGGGAACCTGTGTAGGAACTCAGTTCAGCCAAAACATCAGACAAATCACAGCAGAAGTCAGCGGAAAGGTTTTTGCGTGGACAGTAGAAGCTGACCAGGACCACATGACCCTTTCGCAATGCTATGCGCACAGCCACGAACTCACCTGCCTTAGAGGACTTAGCTGCTTTGAGCGTGAGTGGGATGGGGCTAAGAGAGGAAAGTACGTACATATATGCCCACACCGCCTCCATTTCGGCCACCTCTAGGCCTATCCCGACGGAAGAGCGTGTACCCGGGGATTTCAAGCTCAGAGGTCGAAATCTTCGCATCAAGTTTTGTCTCCTGCATGGCTAATGCAGCAAGAGGCGACGCTTGAAGCTGCGCAGTGATCTTGAAGCTTTATCGCTTGAAGCTTGAAGCTGCGCAGTAAACAAAGTTTGCATAAAGTTGATGATAACAGACGTTTGTCGCGATGATAACAGGCGTTTAAAGGGCAGATGCGGCAAAAATTTTTCCATAGTGAAGGCTGAGATCGATTTTTACATTTTCCTTCGGTCAGTATACGTTTTTTTTGGCGAGACCGTACCCCACAGGGTCGGCTGTAGGTGAAACCCACCTAGTCTCCTCCGAACCTTTAACAACGCCCGTTATGGTGGGCCAGTCCAGTGCCGCAAGGCACGACCAACAATGGCCCGAACCAGGGAAGGGCCTGGCACGAAGCCGAACAGCCATCAGCGACCACTGGTCGGGGTGTGTTGACCCGAAGGAAAGCACTGCTGGTGCCTTTAGAAGCCAGCGAGCGGGCGCACCATACTTCGTTGTCGTCAGCGCCGCACTTCCTGCGTCATTTAGAACGTGAGAGCGGACGACGATGCGCGCGCGGACGACAACGAGCGCAGATTCTAAACGACGCAGGAAGTGAGGCGCTGACAAGAACAAACGGGCGTTCGAAGCCATATAAGTGGGTTTCTCTACGAGGAGGCAAAATCGCGTCGAGACATGGGGGTGAAATCAATACAGCATAAAAAAACTAAAAATCTTTGCAACATCTGCCCTTAAAAGGCACAGTACCGTACTTTGGCATATATTGCATAAGGTGAACGTTTACGACCAGCACTTTACGTCGGCACCAGGCCAGACATTGTACTCTATGGAGTATCGCGTCGTAATACCCAAAAGTGTCGTTCGGCCCAACTGTTGTAGAATAGTTAGGGTGTTGGGTGTAAGCCCAAAAAACTCGAATTGGGTGCAGCGACTCAGAGCTTTGCGACAATAAACCAAGCTGTGTGGGGCTTTAGGCCCAATCAAGTTCTCTGATTTAGAGCGTTACACCTAACCCTACTGTGGGACGTTAGGCCCATAAATGATCCCATGGATTAATAGGGCGTTACACCAAACATTTTGATGTGCCAGTTTCTGTAGTCTGTAGCATTTGTCAGCCGGATGTCTTTGATTATGTACCATCGCATCCATTTCAACGGCGCCAACCGCCAATCCTGACCCGCCGATGACTGTTGGACGTGCATGTACATAGTACAGTACGTAATGAAGTTGTGTAAGAAGCTCGATAGTCGATGGTATGCGATGTGTTGGAATTTGCAGACCAGAGACAACCCGCAGCTGATGAAAAAAGATTTTACGTAAAGGAAAACGTGCTAGCTTTTGGAGCAAAGCTAAACGTGCTCCTTCTTAGGCTAAACCCTTGAAACTTTGGGCACGCAGGTAAGGGCTAAACGCGATACGAACACACAGGTACATACTACGTACATATGTATATGTACGTTCATTCATACACAGAACCAAATACTAATAATCCTAATAAGCACAAGTTAATGACTAGTGCTGGAGACATGGGCGTCATCGTTTTTGGTAAAACTTCAATTAGCAAAAAGAATGTGTTTGGCCATAGCAGAAGACGCCATTACAGGAAATATTGTCTTCTTGAAATTGCAGGAGACAAGCGTCGGTGTGCCTTTGTATTGTCTCAGAGGGTGCAATTAGTGATCGGCTTAACTTCACCGTATACCTACCTGGCTAACCTTATTCATTGCAGAATTGCGCGTATCAATCAAACCATGTTAGCTACACTGTACTACGTAAACGCGACACGCACAGTTCATTAGTCCAGCTGTCCTACGCTTTTCCACACAATACAGTTCCGAAAATTTAAGGTTTTTCCATGAATTGACAAAATTTTTGCTCTGTGTAACCTACGTCTAATAACCCCTGTAATATAACCTTGACTAATTTGCAATACAGTACCCATAAAAAATAGCTTCGTTCTCCCGGAGGAAAAGACGAACCAGCGAACTGTACATAAAATTTCTCCCCCTAACATGCCAGAGTTTCAATCAGCAGTAGACTTCATTATATCTGTGTCATTACCATCGGCTTACGCCCACAGTCATATAGACTCAAAATATGTTGTATATTGTGTATGTATTGTAGTCTGTCTATGTACCTTAGCTGTTTCTTTTTATAAATAATCACTTATTAGAAACTACAGTTGCAAAGATGATATGTAAATTAGTTTGTTTGCGGCTTCTGAAGCAAGCAAAATACATAACATCTATCATGTAGCATCCCGCGTGTCTCAGTTTGCTTACAGTTCCCTATGCTGTACAGCTACAGATACCTACGTACATACAGTAGTACCTAGGTACAATACGTCTGGGTGCATCTGAAGTTTTTCTTCAATATTGAATCTTCAATCTTCAATACATACCTATATATCCAAGCGATGTCCTCTGAGAATTCGACAAAGTCTGAAGTTGCGGTAGCAATGCAGGCCTTCCTCTCCCGCAATGCTACTACGTGTATTCCGCTGCACAAGTTACCATCCTACCAGGCGGATTGGACCCTGTACGTCGGTGTGCAGGTGGGCCTGGTGTTGATGTATACGCTGTTGTTCTGTTCCGCTTTGGTCGGAAACGTGGCTGTCATTTTCACCATCGTGAAGCTGGAGAGGGCTCGGTTCGCCGCCAATATCTTTCTCATCAATCTCTGCCTGGCAGAGCTGCTGCTGACAAGCTTCAGCATTCCCATCACCGCAGTCTCTCTGCTGAGGAAGCGCTGGGTGTTGGGCGCGGCCCTGTGCCGACTCAGTCCTGCCATCCTCAACACCACCGTCCTGGTGACCAGCTTCAGCCTCGTCCTCATCGCCATGGATCGCTGCAGGATCATCGTGTCCTTGTGTCCCAGGCCGGTGCTGCCACTGTCGGCTGTTCTGCTCGTCCTGCTCAGTTGGCTGCTGGCCGGCAGCGTCGCCTTGCCAAACTTCTTCGCCAACCAGCTCAAGCGCCTGTCCACCGTCGGAATTTGCGGCGAATTCTGCGGCGAATTCCGATGGCATTCGGCGACAGCGCGACGCACCTACGGCCTCACTCTGTCCAGTCTGCAGTTCCTGCTGCCTCTGGTCGTCATGAGCGTGTGCTACGGGCTGATCATTCGCAAAGTGCACAGCGATATGCTCACTCGCTGGCACGCGCACAATCAGCAGCGTCTGTCGGCGCTGGCGTCAAAGATGCGCGTCATCCGCACCCTGATGCTCATGGTGGCTGCGTTCGTCGCCTCTTGGCTCCCGCTCACTCTCAACAATCTGCTGCGCGACTTTCGTGTGCATCTGCGCCTGCAGTTTCTCCGAGATCAGCAGTACTTTGTCGGCGCCCTCCTTCACTCCCTGGCCATGACCAGCGCCATTCTCAACCCTATCCTCTACTTCTGGATCAACTCCAAGCATTTCCGCAGTCTCAAGCAGAGTTTCTGCAGTCCAGGCGCTCAGCAGCAACATCCCACGCAAAGGATGACCCTTAGCAGTCGCGGTCGCAGTCCCGGTAGCGCCGACAATCAGAATCAACTATCACACAAAGCACTGCTGCAAGAAAGACAGTTGGAAAATAACAACAATGAAACTGCTGGAGCAGATGCAATGGCTGATGTGAACGCGGAGCAACCGTTGGCGGATGGGGCGCTTGCTCTTTTGGGAAGAGAAGTGGACGCTGTTACTACGTGGAAGGAAGCAGAAGCAGATCCTTTCGGTAACTACTCTCCCCCACCAGAGAAATCTGCTGCAGCCGTAACGACCCAATGTGATTATGAAGAAAGTAGGTTCTAGATTATTGGTAGGAATTGCAGTTATTACATTGGAATTTCGGTTTACGGTTATAAAGTAGGTTGGGCAAATACGTATAGGAAATACGTGTACTTATGTACAGTATGTACAATAGCATCTTATACGTACTATCAGGTATATTCAACTCCGAAGTAACGAATACAGTACAGTACCGTACGTACCGTACGTACGTACAGTACCGTACCGTACGTACGTACAGTACCGTACGTACGTACAGTAGTACAGTAGGCATATTGTACGTATGTACGTACAAAAAATACAGTGCATGCATACGTACATGCACACTTCAAAACAGCACACTGTGATCCCATCATGTACGTGTATCACTGTTATGTGGAACTATAATGTAGGCTAGGGTACTGTAATGTTCCGTAGATAGCCCCATGGGGCTATACAAATGGTAAGCCCCGATTAGGGGGCTATACACGAGAGGGGGTTATACACGAGGGGGTGGGGGCAATACACGAGGGCATTTGTAATTTGTACGAAAATTAAGGTTTTTTGACCTCCTGAACTCGTTTATGGTGGTTATTTGGCACGCTTCCAAGCTCCACTCATCAAAAATGCAACTTTAAACTTGAAAAACTGTGAAATTTTCGCTACCAAAAATTTTCCCTTGCAGAGATATCACTTGCAAAATGATCAGAACTGCTCCAAATGAGGTGCAGATAAATAAACTCCTATGCGTCAAAACACCTCAAAAACGCTGTTTTTAGCTCAAAAACACTTGATTTCTCTTGCTTTTCGCGGTTCGCAATAGGGGGCTATACACGAGGGCAAAAGACGTTAGTGGCCGATTAGGGGGCTATACACGAGGGGGGCTTATACACTAGATGGGGCTATACACGGAACATTACTGTATTATGTACGTAAATGCTTTTAGGTATTGTATCTCGGTAAAGAATTCATCAACACTTGAGACTACGACTATCTATGAGTCTGTCTGATCGCTGGTTGGTCGCTGGACCAACCAGCGACCAACTAGCGATCACGATCAGACAATTCCGGGGTAGGTATGTTAATGTACCTAACCTAATACAGCTTGTCCAAATTGGCCTACTATATATTTTTTTGCTAGGTACACTACGTTGTAGAGTGCTTCTTTGGAAATGTACCTTGGTCACCTTTTTTATGGTCCAGCAGCCGTTTTCCAAATTGCGCCTTCCGCATTACGTTGCTGACCAGTTCAAAATTTAACCCCTCCTGTATGCTGAGCTATGGCTGTTGGTAGGCCCAATTTGCCCCTCACGTGCCCGCCACTTTTTTCAAAAGTTATTAACATCATTCTACTCCATTTTTTTCGCTGATTTCGGTTTGGGGCATGCCCCTTCGATATTTTGATAAATACACCACCAAAATTGACGAAAATGATCAAATTAGCCAAAATTACCCCTTTTTTGGCTATATCATGGTGTATTCATCAAAATATCGGAGGGGCATGCCCCAAATCGAAATCTGTGAAGAAAATGGAGTAGAATGATGGTAAGAACTTTTGAAAAAAGTGGCGGGCACGTGAGGGGCAATTTGGGCCTACCAGCAGCTATATCTCAGCATACAGGAGGGGTTAAATTTTAAACTGGTCAGCAGCGTAATGCGGAAGTCTCAATATGTTTGGAAAACGGCTGCTGGACCATAAAATAGGCGTCCAAGGTACATTTCCAAAGAAGCACTCTACAACGTAGTGTACCTAGCAAAAAAATAAAATAGTACATAAGATAATGTACAGTATAGGCCACCTATCAGTGGGCCACATGTTACAATTCTACATTTCTCGTCATGTTTTTGGCCATGTTTATCAAAAGACTAAGGGTGCGCCTGGCTCCTTTTTTCCGTCGCAGTAATTCCTCAATTTTTGCATGGACATGTCGACGAAGTTTCTCGTATTCCTTTGGACTCAATCGACACCAAGTGCACCACTTCGGATACTCCATGTTCGATGCGTACTCTTTGGCGTCAATCAATAGCGGCTGCTTGGCGTCGGCAGCCGTTTGGCGTCGTCGTGCAGCCATTGCGGCTTGAGCGATGAGAAATCCGACCAAGGTTCCGGTCAGATCACTGCAGCCTCGATTATTATTCTGCCCAAACGGCATAGGAAACTGGGATTCCACATGAACAATCAGCACCTTTAAAACAAAAGGGATCTTTTGTCTTTGCTATCATGGTTTTGCAAACTTCTTAGGTGCAAACTTTGGCAACGACGAAAACACGCAGGCGCAGGCGCAGGACGCAGCTTTTGGAAAAGGCGCAGGCGACGAAACGGCGCAGGATTTTTTGAACTACAAAATCGTAGTACTCATAACGTTCGACCCATCAGCTAGAAGATCAGTTAGAATTGCATTTCGCTGCAAGAGTTGGACAAGAAACAATAGATATGCTGTTGGCAGATGTCGATGGCAAAGGCCAATTCCACGTCTCGCTTGTTTTTCATTTCTCACAGGAGAGTTCAGGTGAAACTACACATTTTCGTCGTGGGTCACATCTGCTTCATTTGGTAGAGATGGCACCCGATTGTTTCGTCACAGTACCACAGCGGACAAATTGTGCATGCAAGTGGCAGTTGTCATTATATTGGGGCAAACCATTGGTTTGGGGCAATTGGGGGGAAAACCATTGCTGAGTAAACCATTGGTTTTGTAAATGCAATGGTTTCATAAAAACCAATAGAATGGCTTTGTCAATGCCAAAAATAGATAGCACCTGTATTGGGAAGAATGGGCTTTGTAGTGAACAGAAACGTGGAGACATTGTCCCCTTTTTCGCCCCTTTATAATGGGTTTTTCAATCCCCGATTTTTATTTTCCCATATTTATTGGGTTTTATGAAACCTTTATAAAGGGTTTTGTGAAACCTAAAGGAGGGGCAAAAAGGGCCCCATTATAAAGGGGCAAAAAAGGGGACAATGTCTCCACGTTTCTGTTCACTACGTAGCCCATTTGTCGTGAGGTGAATGGAAGTCCCAATTCCTAAGGAAAGGAAAATTCTCTGGGGCAGCTGGGCTCGAACCCGCAACCTTCGGCTTGCCGTGCCAATGCTCTACCGATTGAGCTATGCCGCCGGACAAAAGTTCCATCGCAAGTGCCTGCTATATGTACCCGCATACGCAGTGCCACTTGCCATCCATCACCCGCTGGGTTCTAGGCACCCTCACCACACCATTCTTCCCGATACAGGTGCTATACGAAAATGTGTAGTTGCAGCTGAACTCCCCTGCGAGAAATGTAAATCAAGCTCTACCAATGCCATATTGTTTCGTGTCCAATTCTTGCAGCAAAATGCAATTCCGTTTTTTTTGCTGATGGGTCTAACGTTCTGAGTACATGGGTTTTGTAGTTCGAAAAATCCTGCGCCATTTCGTCGCCTGCGCCTTTTCCAAAAGCTGCGTCCTGCGCCTGCGCCTGCGTGTTTTCGTCGTTGCCCAAACTTTGACTAGAAAATAATGTAGGCCTTCATACAAATTCATGTCCATATGTACAGTACCTCGCCAATTAGCCAAAGGATAAATGCTGAAACCATTATTTTCAGGCACATCTTCAATTGGTTCGAAGGCATTAGTCCTGGCATTAGCGTAGGCGTTTATACAGGCTGTTTACTATGATATGCAACCTCTAAAATGCTTATAACTTCTGTGTAAAGAGAGGAATTTTAACCAGGTTTTTTATTAGAAACTTGAAAATATGCCTGACTAACATGCAAACTTTCATGGATGGGTCTTAAGTACGAAGGGAATTATGAAGCCTCAAACATTGGGGTCAAAATCGGCAGTGTCGTGAAAAGCCCTAGATTTTTGAAGTCCACAAGGAAGGAGCTGTGTTGTTCCGCTCCATTCAAGCATCCATTCAGATCTTCTGGAGCTTACAGTGCGAAAACATAAAGGTAAGAGTGCCGCCACCCCTATGAACATGCTTGAAAAAGATTCTTTCCAGAGTTTTGAAGACGGCTGCACAGGTCCTGGAGGACAGAGGCGGACACGTCTAAAAATCGGACCTGAAAAGGCGTCACTTGTTTCTTCGTTAATAGTGCATGTACGTTAATGAAATTTTGCATGTTAGTCAGGCATATTTTCAAGTTTCTAATAAAAAAAACTTGGTTATTTTGCTCTCTTTGCACAGAAGTTATAAGCATTTTAGAGGTTGCATATCATAGTAAACAGCCTGTATATTGAGGCTACATACGTGCATACATACATTCCATCAGTGGCATTAGCGTAGGGTATAAATAAGCAACTGAGTTGAGGAGTTAGCAAGTGGGTGCTCCTAATAACCGGTGGGCGTCTTCTCGTTTGCATTATTTGTTCATATGTTATTTTGTTGTAAACAATTTTGGAATTAGTTTTTCACGGTAAATAAAGCTGACGAGATGCGGAGCGTCCTCATTATTATTTAGTTCCCTGTGCATGGGTGGCACAATGCATTAATCTACGTAGTACGTACATACGTTCGTGTGCACGTCTATGCGAAAGTGAACGCCGAAGCATGGGGTTCTGTAATCAGATAGTACCTTACTGCTGGCTGACGTGCTAAGTGTAAGAGGGAAGATTGGGTATCGGTACATGCAGAGGTACAGGTACATCATGTACAGGTACAGATACAAGTGCAGGCACGTACATAAGGTACCGTACATACTACATACCTACCGGATGTAATATGTGTATGTACGTACTTGTACATGTGCATACGTACTACCTATACATGTATGTATGTTTTAACGTTTAGGTATGTGGGCACCACCTCGAATTGTGCATACAGTGTACGTACGTACGGTGAGGTATTTTTTGTCTTTTTCTTTGAAAAACCGCTGAGGGAAGCACGAACTGCACCAACCCAACCGCTAATGTCAGAAGAAATAGTGCACGTAAAATTCACAGCAGGCAGTAGCAGTAGCACCAAAATTGGTGACAAGGCTCTCTTCTCTTACCTTGTCACTACCTGCTTGTCAACCGTTCTTGGTTGGTTGCATTGTTTAAAGAAAAGAAT
The DNA here is from genome assembly GCA_030247985.1 of Epsilonema sp. ZAB3_2. Lineage (NCBI taxonomy): Eukaryota > Metazoa > Nematoda > Chromadorea > Desmodorida > Epsilonematidae > Epsilonema > Epsilonema sp. ZAB3_2. The sequence goes on from JASAMW010007551.1 coordinate 36,386, forward strand.
AAATTTACTAACTACTATACTGTACATACGATATGACATAATCTGCACGTATTGTATTATGTACGCTACAATAGCATACATTACGTGCAAAGGTGCCAAGGAATATTTCATTATCTGCAGTGCTTTCATCACCGATCGTTACGACTGTGAACAATCCACATTGTTAGACTATTTTTCCTTTTGATAACGACTAATGTTGAGACATGGTGCAGCTGACCATTGGTGTGGTGGAAGTTTATCCACCGACCTCCAAACATCACTGTTTTCGTTGTGTCATCGATGGAAGTAACGGACTGGGGGTTGATCTGCTCAACTACGGACTGGAAAGGTACGAGCACATCACTGGAGAACGGGTGGAGATACAGGTGGTAAAGATGGCCGGAACTTTGGAGCTGTTCGCTGCCCTTCGAAATGGCTCCATTGACACCATTGTGCCTGAATACGTCATGTCGTACGAAAGAGCTGAGTCTTCGATTTTTGTGCATCCGTTCATATTTTATCAGTATTTTTCCATAATGGCGCATCCTACGGCTCCTTCTGAAACACTGAAATTACCTCTGAGCCAGTGGGTAATTATCGCCTGGCTAGGAACGCTGCTTCTTTTCACCTTCACACTGGCCAGCTTGGAAAATTTGTCTGGGGACAAACAGCTGCCGGTCAGTTGGAGAAGAATTCTGCAAAGATGGAGCAGCTATATCTATGCTACGTTGTTTCTCAAGCGCAAAGACAGTTTATGGCGACGGCAGATGCGAATTGGCTTGCTTCTAACGCTCTGGTCACTGTCGGCTTATTTCGTGGGTGTCAAGTATCTGTCGTCGGATTTCATCAAATCAGCTGCGCCTAATCTAAACTACAGTCCGTTTAAAAACTTCGAAGAACTGGGCACATACATTGGAAGCTGCCAGATGCGCATCATTGCGATGGCAGGATGGATTTCCTCGCGTCGCTTACTAGAAGGAACAGATACAATCTGGCAACCGATGCGAGATGGTATGGCAGCTTGCCCTCGCATGCACCTGGAAGCAAATAGCACAGAGGAAGCCACGAAACTTCTGTACAACACCCCCAATTCTATGGTTGCGTTGAGCCAGTATTACACGCAGCATCACATGCAGCGGCGCAAACATTTGATGACGATGCTGGACACTGATTACACGACTTCGGCAAGTGGTTTTGTTTTCTCGAAGAAGACTGGTCCAGAGCAGCTGAAAATCTGGCAGCAAATTGCTTTCGAAATTACGGAGTACGGAGTGCGCGAATGGTTAATCAGCTTAACCTTTCAGAGACACAAGGAAGCCAGGCCGCCTAGGCTTAGTTTTGGAGACGAGTGGCTGAAAAAATCGCGAACGGACGTGTGGAAGCCGAAAGCGTTCTGGCAGCTTCGACTGCTCTTTGAAGCTGGTGCTCTTGCTCTGATGGGAGCTGTGTCAGCTCTGATCCTGGAGTTACTGATCTATTGGAAACGCTTGCGAATGCGATGCCACGCGCTTCGTCGCTGATCAGGGGGTCCGGACATGACGCACGGAGAAGCACAGCAACGCATTCAATTGATTGAAAATCGATTGCCATATAAAAACAACATTGTCAGGCAAATGTGTTTGCGATTATCTCTACGAGTATCACACAACTGGTAAATTCATAGGCAGAAGCCATTGCGTAACCTGCAAATCGGTAATCCTGCTTGATTCCACTGCGCAATTTTAGATTACTGTAATGTTCCGTATATAGCCCCCTCTCGTGTATAACCCCCCTCGTGTATAGCCCCCCAAATCGGCCACTAACGTGATTTGCCCTCGTGTATAGCCCCCTATTGCGAACTGCGAAAAGCAAAGGAAATCAAGTGTTTTTGCGCTAAAAACAGCGTTTTTGAGGTGTTTTGATGCATAGGAGTTCATCTGCACATCATTTGGAACAGTTCTGATCATTTTGCCAGTGACATCCCTTCGAGGGAATTTTATTATTCAGCAAAAATTCACAATTTTCAAGTTCAAAGCTGTATTTTTGATGATTGGAGTGCTTGTAAACGTGCCAAATAACCACCATAAACGAATTCAGGAGGTCAAAAAACCTTACTGTTGGTGCAAACGTAAAATGCCCTCGTGTATTGCCCCCCCCCCCCCCCTCGTGTATAACCCCCTCTCGTGTATAGCCCCCCTAATCGGGGCTTACCATTTGTATAGCCCCATGGGGCTATCTACGGAACACTACAGCACTGGAAATTCCATTGATAATAAGAGTGATTTTCGGTGGGCGGGTCATACTAAAAGGCGGACGCGGACACGGACGCGGACGCGGACGCTGTACTAAAAGGCGGACGCGGACGCGGACGCCGTACTAAAAGGCGGACGCATAAAAGGCGGACGCCGTACTAAAAGGCGGACGCATAAAAGGCGGACGCCAATTTCAAAAGGTATGCTCGTGTCTGCCCTGCGGATGCTGTACTAAAAGGCGGACGAACAAAAGGCGGACGCCATACTAAAAGGCGGACGCGGACGCTGTACTAAAAAGCGGACGCATAAAAGGCGGACGCCTGTTACAAAAATGCGTCCGCGTCCGCCGTTTAGTAAAGAAGCATACATAAAGGCATGCCATAAAGGTGTTGCCAGATGCATGAAAATGCTGCCAGATGTGCAAGTATTGCCAGCTCTTATTTAGTGCTGGTGACAGAAGGTTGAAAGATGTTTTTGTTATAGGCGTCCGCCTTTTGTGCGTCCGCCTTTTAGTACGACGTCCGCCTTTTATGTGTCCGCCTTTTAGTACAGCGTCCGCCTTTTGTACGTCCGCCTTTTAGTACAGCGTCCGTAGGGCAGACGTGAGCACAACGTTTGAAATTGGCGTCCGCCTTTTATGCGTCCGCCTTTTAGTACGGCGTCCGCCTTTTATGCGTCCGCCTTTTAGTACAGCGTCCGCGTCCGCGTCCGCCTTTTAGTACAGCGTCCGCGTCCGTGTCCGCGTCCGCCTTTTAGTATGACCCTCGGTGGGCTGCTACTGACGGAATAACCGTTGATCCTCAGCAGATGCTCAGTTATGCCAAATGCAGCCATTTCCAACGAGATTCGTTGCCATATTTTTGGATCGCTGGAGTTCTTCTTCAGAAAAAATCCTGAGCGTTTCGCGTTAGATTCCGTATTCCTGACGACTACGTAGGTTCTTCTGTCTTTGGAAGCCTTCTGAATATGCACGCAATATGGATAGCTGGCCATAAATGTGGAGGCGGGAGAATTTTCTAGAAATGATAGTGCTTCCGGTAGGCTATTGAGTAATTTCAGCATACTGGGGCATGCTGCGAGGCCATCTCTAATTGGCTGATAGATGGAACCGTTATGTTGCAGAATCCTTTCCGTGCCTCTCCATCCTCAAAACAGAGTGACGTTCATTTGACAATTGGCTATCAATTCTCCAAGTTGGGAGACGGACTCGAAATGAGTGGGAACCACTTTTGGAGTGGCTGAGCGAACGAACTGGCTGGAAATGTACTTGATGCCCGTGTAAAAGCTCCCAGTGACCAGATGGATACTAGAAGTTGGAGTTGCCATTGCTTTCTCCATACATACATAGGTGATGCTGTCGCTTCAGAAAAAGCGTGGCGTAGAGGTAGAAAATAAATTTCTGATACCATTGATTGAAAGAAGCAGAATCAATAATTGCCATCGTGCCTGCTATGACAACAAGAAGTCCAATCCAACACAAGGTCAATTGCATGACTAATATGGATTGCAGGCGGTAAATTTCGGCGCCTGGATGCACAAGAAAGGCTCCACTGGGGAAGAACAAACTGGGAAACACGAACGTGCCAAACTTGGAGCGTTCCATTGTGTATGCGTATTCGGCAGGGGTTGTCAAGTCAGCTGTGCCATTGCGCAGTGCTGCCAGCACCAGAAACCTGGTGCACGAAGACATTCAGCCTCTTGTTTGTCAACTGTTCATAGCTGTTCAGAGCAAAATTGAGCAAGTCCATGGAATAGCCATATTGTCCCATCACTCCACACCGAACACATGAGCCGAGAGAACTGGGCGGATAGAACTCTCCAATGGTCACAGTGAGCTGGTTGGTGGGCAATTTGCACAGGAAAACAGCTGCGCTTGCAAAGCGTCGATGTGACGTTAGATGAGCAATATCAGGAGACTTACTGTATTTCTTCTTGGGTGAATCAATTGATTGCACCCAGTAAATGTACTGTAATGCCGCGTTTATAACCCCCGGGGGTTAATAAAACGTTAGTGGCCGATTAGGGGGGGCTATATACGAGGGGGGGTTATACAAGAGGGGGGGTTATATTCGAGGGCTTTTTCCAACAGCGCCCGATACGGGGTTTTTTGACCTCCTGAGCTCATTTTTGACCTTATTTGGGGCGTTTTCTGAGGCAATAACCTGATACCTAGTGAAAACTGACGCATAACATCTCATAAATTGCCAAAAAGTAACCTTTTCAAGGAGGCATAATTTTGTTCGTCGGGTAGAAAGTGTAGGGAAAGCTGTCAGATGCACTGTTTTTGCAGCAAATCGCAGTAATACAGTGTTTTCTTCACGTTTTCTATGCAAAAAGCATTGATTTTTACTGTCGTTTGCGGTTTGTGATAGGGGGTTATAAACGAGGGCAAATGAGCTTAGTGACCGATTAGGGGGGGTTATATACGAGGGGGGGGGTTATATTCGAGGGGGGGTTATAAACGCGGCATTACAGCACGTATGTAGTACCTACTAAGTAGCCTACGTAGTACAGTACAATACATTTTACTGGATGGATACCATACATACGGTACCCGTAAAGCATTTGTAACGGTGCAATCTATCTGCATTTCGCATTAATTATTTTAAAAGCTTTTCCCCCACTGTGAATTCAACGATTATATGACAAACAGGACTGTCGTGCCTGCGTCAGAGAAAGTAGGTCGCAAAATCGTTGTCCGTAATTAGAGAAGAGCTTTGAGATGGATCGTAAATCAATTGGCATCTGCGGTTGGTTTCATCAAAGTTGAATTGATTGCTGCATACCGATGGCTGTGCGAAACAACGCATTGCGCAAGACACTGCACTGTTAATCGTGAATTCCACCATTGTTCCCCCTGTCCGCCTCTTCCCCTCTTGTTTCTGATATACATGTTTTCGAGGTGGCAGACTCGCAGTTGTAGTAGTGGTCGTCGTCATCGATGTTGTTGTAGTAGTAGCAGCAGCAGCAGTAGTTGTTGTTGTTGTTGTTGTAGTAATCAGCGCTAGAAATAGCAAAACTCGAAGAGCAAAGTGTGAGGAAGTGAGCTCTAAATGAGAAGATCGTAACAGGAATGATCCAAATATTCTAATATTGTTATTTATTCGCGTTCAATTTTCTAATCTTCTCAATGCTCTTTGCAAAACGCTTTTGGTTTCTATCACAAACACACATACACACACACACACACACACTCAAACCTGTTGTGATATGAAGAGACCACGATTGAATGGTTCCTGCATATCCGAACAGAACGTCACTCACCACAAGACTCCACTCGCCCACTTGGGACTTGGAGTACAAAGTACTCAGGTCACCCATGGGCCTAGAATCGCACAACATCAATGTATCTGATTAATTTTAAGTAGATAATACAATATGGTAATGAAATGAGTGATCAATGAAGAAAAACCTGTAGCTGCCAGTAAGCGGCAAAGTTGCAGCATCATAGGACGTGGCTGCTTCTTGATCAAAGATTGTTGAAGTATAGACATTGTCTACAGATGTGCCACAGCATGGGGAACTCTCATCGCATCCGGCAAAGTTTTCAAGTTGACATGCCAACATCACTGCAAAAGAGGCATTACAATACACGCACACGCAGGTCATTCAACTTTCCATAGCTTGCTCTTTAGTGCATCATATCGCTCTACTGTAATAATCTCTGTGCTTACATACCTTCAGTGGCATCCGGAGCAACTAGTTTGAAGGAGAGATCGCCAGAGTAGTCGTGACTAATCGTAACTTCCACATTGACATCATCAATTCTATTGATTCTGACCTATGCGCTCCCTCTTGCCTGCCCAACCACGCATGTGCACTGGAGAAAGCTGGAACGAGTCCATCTCTTTGCGGCAAGGTTAGTCAAAAATGACTACCAAACGGAGTACACCGTTTTGCTGGGTAACCTGGGCTGGAAACCCCTGGCCCAGATGTGTTTCGAGAGGCAAATGATTACAATGTTCAAGTACCACGTCGGCTCTCGCTTCCTACCCCCTCGCACTTTACTGCCCGCCCCAACCCCTGCCCGTGCTGCACTGAGGAGAAATTGCCGTGGTAAACTGCATGATTCGCAGTTGCAGGTTGGTGACAGCCAAGTGCTGCCAGGTGCAGTCACAGCGGCCCCTCTACGAGCGTTTCCCTTCTTTTTTGCAGTGCGTATTTGGAATCGACTTCCCCCAGCCATCCTTCTGCCTACCGTATCGATGAATAATTTCCGCGCTAGTATTACAGGGTCGAGTGATGTGTTTCACAGTCTTGAGAGATGGAACGCTACGCTGGTGGTAGGCGGCGCTGGCGAACCCCGAATTCCTCTGCTTGGAGGTGTGTATCGAGATCTGTGAGTGTTGACCTGCCCTCCCCGCTCCCCTCCCCTTCCGACTTTGACCTGGAACGTCTCTGGCCTTCGTTTCAACGGATACCGTTCAGATTTATTCCGCTGCATTTGTTTGACATTTTTGTTATATACTGCACTTGTTTGCTATTTACCTTCGTTATATTTATTTTAGATATGTAGGTACTGTATATCGTATGTAGGAATGTATATAGAGCGCCGATTACATACACAATATGGTTGGTATTCACCATGCTTACTGCATCTGTGGTATGTGATTATACCGTTGGTTGTATGTTGTGCGCGCGCATGCGATCATAAATAAAATGCTGCTGCTGCTCATCAATAAGTCCAACTGCAGCGATGTTGATCTTTGAAACGGCAGGATTCGACCACCTCCCTCCATCCGGAACCGGAGCACTGTTCGAGTTGGTGTAGGTAGTTACCGCAGCCTCTCCAACTGTTAAAGATTGCTGCACATTTATTGTATGTACAGTATCTTGGCTGTGTGTATACATATATTCGTTCTGACGGAGGGTGCATTACATTACATGTAGGCCTACATCAGTTCACTACGTAACCGAACACAACGGTACAGTATTACGTACATACCTATTGTACCTGTATTCAGCAACAAAAGGACGCTCATCCACTGCAAGCTGGGGCTGAAGAACATTGTTGCTGCCGGCATTAGTGAAGGCCAATTTTAGAGTCTCAGATATACACGTATTGGTGATGCCACCGTAACCTACAGTACGCCTGCCTACCACTGCATGTACAGAAACTGCGAACTGCCCGTCTTGTGTGCAAGCAAGGGCATTGCTTCTTGTGCGTTTGGCGGTCTCAAATGGAAATACTATATTGGTTTGACGGCTGCTAGGCATCGGAACTTCATTTTCTGGATCACTACATTGGATACTACATACTGTTTTTTCAATGGTTGCCAGCAAACAATGGACAACAAACAGACAGCACGTACTGTATTTAAAATTTATGAATATTCTACAAGCCTGACGCATACCATCTTACCTAGCAGATATTGCTTTGACGATACGTACCAGTAGTGTAGCAAATAGGCTAAATAAAATAATAAATCATGTGCAAGTTCCACGAATAAAGAAAACTAAAGCAGAATATCGGTTCAGGCGTCATGCCGCCAGGGCCAACAGGAAAAAGCCATTTCGAGCGCAAGTACTACTACTGCGCCTCCATAGGCAATGACAGTAGTTTCGAATAGAAGTCGGAGTTGCCAGAAAGCTTTGGGTTTCCAGACTCCCGTCGGAGACTGATCCAACCAGTCTCGACCAAAGCTGATCTTGGTTGGCGTTGCGTCCTCGTGACCGCCGAGTGTTAGACCTATGAACCGTTCTCTAAAACCGAACGACGTCAGTTCGGCGGCAATATGTTGCCAGATCCTCAGCTGTCGGTGACTGGCTTTCTTCGATAGCACAAAGCCGCAGGCTGTCATCGATGATTCGAAGTCCCGTACGGTCACCAAGTTTTTCCGTTGTTGCATAAAATATTGACTGTAGAACTCACTGGCAATGAGAACTGAGGCCGGTGTGTTGTAGAGAAATTGAGAAGCATCTTCTGCCCCTTTTCCTTCCATCACCATCCTGGGGCAAGTTGATAGGCCATCGCGCAAGGGTTGCCAGATTTTGTCGGTTCCATGCATCAGGCGATAACTCGCGAACCAACCCGCAATGGTAATCATCCGCATCTGGCAGTTAGCCACTAGCCTACCGAGTTCTTCGAAGCTTTTGAATGGACTGTAGTTGAGGTTCGGGGCTGCAGACTTGATGAAATCTGACGCGAGATACTTGACGCCCACGTAGTAGCTGGCTACCGACCAGAGCGTGATCAGAAGACCGATTCTTGCTTCTCGTCTCCACAGACTGTCTTTTCGCTTGAGAAACAGGATAGCATAGATAAAGTTGCTCCATCGCTGGAGAACTTTTCTCCAGCTAATTGGCGTGTTTTTTCTAGGTGGATTTTCCAAGCCGGCGAGGGTCAGAGTGATTATGAGTAGTGCAAAGAACCACGCAACAATCACCCAAACGCTTAGTGGCATCACTAGCGTCGTGGAAGGCGCTTTAGGATGAGCAGTTGCCGCAAAATACTGATGAAATAGAGGTGGATCGACGAAAATTGATGACGTTTGCCTTTCCGCATTCATCGGATACTCAGGTACGATCATATCGATTGAACCATTTCGTAGACCTTCGAACAGCTCCCCAATGTCCTTTGTTCTTGCCGTTTCTATTTCGAGCGATTCGCCGCTCAGTTGTGCGTACCTTTCTAGTCCCAAATTCAACAAGTCCACAGCCACGCCGTTACTTCCGTCAGTGGCACACTGAAAACAGTACCGCTTGGAGGTCGGTGGGTAGACTTCACTCACAATTCCGATGGTCAGCTTCATATTGCATCAAAGGGCGTTCCCATTCCTGTTCGGATTCATTTTACATGCCAGTTGGCTGCTTCCTGTTTGGATCACTTATAGGCCTACGGTACATGGTATGCTATGCACATGTACTGTAGTTGGCTCAAACAAGTTGTTCGCTTCGCAGTCCACCTGCAAGTTTCTTGGCTTATGTATCATGTATCATAGATGCTTGTAACGAGAACTTCAGACGGAGCAATTTATAATTTTATTATTAGCTTCTTTTATTACAATTCTAACATAAATGGTGTTAGGTGTCAATCAATGGATAAACAGAGTGTCTTGACGTATGATACACTTGCAGGAGTAGGTACGTACTGTACATACGCTAAGTATGTCTGTACGTGCATAATGGTCACATTATGTACAGGGTGTTTCCTTTGGATATATTATGACGTTTGGGGCTATAACTTTGGAAACACAAGAGCTAAGAGGCTGAAAATTTTCCTGCAGATACCCAAGAATATGCACAACCTTGTGTAAAAATTTCGTCCCAAAACTTTAATCTGAACATAAGATATTGGTGCCTCAAGTTTCGACCACGAAAATCACAACTTTTGAATCGCAAGTCGGTGGTTCGCCCTATCTGGGTTCCCAACTATTCCTTTTTGGATTTCTTAGAGCAAGCTTTGTTTTTGAAAACTGAAAACGTTTCCGGAACTGGAAAATAATATTCTCATGGTGTTTTCAGGTGTTGACTAGCGCTATGATGAAAATGCCACAAGTTTTACTCTGACCCGCCAGTTCTGATGCAAGAACTTCGCGAATTTCGTGGTCGAAACTTGAGGCACCAATATCTTATGTTCAGTTTAGAGTTTTGGGACGAAATTTTTACACAAGGTTACGCATATTCTTGGGTAGCTGCAGGAAAAATTTCAGCCTCTTAACTCTTGTGGTTCCCAAGTTATAGCCCCAAACGACATGATATATCCAAAGGAAACACCCTGTAGGTGGTCGAATCACATGTCCAATTAGGATGATAGATACTATACTGTAATGTTCGTGCATCTACATACACAGTACATACACTACGTACGTATATGTCCGTGCATCCGTCGTACATGCATCGGCGTACAGTATGTATTGTAGTGGATGTAAGTTGAACAACCGGGACTCGGGAGTTTGCGATCACAACTACGTATGTACATACGTAGTACGTACTACTACATATGTACAGTCTTACGTACAGTTTACACCTAACGTAACGTAGTATGTTGTATTGAGTAAAAATCTATAGTCTATAGTAAAAACATGCGATATTCACAAAATTACTTAAAAATAAGTTGACAAAGACGCATCCTCTTTTTCTTCTGACGTCGTCATTGTTGTTGTGTAAAGTAGTAAGTGGATGCAATCGTACAGAAAAACGAAAGTGTGCATGGTGGTGTCATCTTGAGTGTCACACTTTTGCTCAATTTTTTATTAAATTTTGATCCCTCTCAACTCTCAAGTATATTTACTACACTTAGTTTATTGTGTTAGTGTACTGCCTATTGCGCAAAACAATGGGCACTTTTCCAGTATTTACCATAATCAGATTACAAGTTTTGACTTCGACTCTTGTCATTTCATTTGTAAATGCTCGAAAAGGTGCGCCACATTACTCATTGCTATATTTTTAAAAAGCTTTATCAACAGATCAAAACGTTAGATTCACATACCGTTATCCTCTGTTCTGTGTACTACAGGAATACGTGTGCAACCTTTTACTACAACACTGGGAGGTGGGGAAAAGCCACAATTTCTACCCAACGAAACCTTCATTCCAGTGGTCACTGCGCCCATTTTCAAGGCCCGACTTTACCCGCACGGCCCATCTGAAGCTGACCACCGGCTGCCTTTATCAGTGGATGCTACTCAACTAGTCTTCCTGGCAAAATCCATTCCTTTTCTGGGGTCTTCGTACGACATTGCTTATGTACCTGCGTAACATATTGCCAGGTTTTTTAACGCAGCTTTTTTTTAGCGCTTTTTTAACCTAAAGTATGCATATACAATACGTACGTTAATTTCAACGGTATTGCATTGCGATGAGCCAGGTTATGAGCAATGGAGCAGTTGGATTTGATCTGACATCGAACGGTTTCGAATCCGACATTTTCGCCGAAAATGCAAAGCCGGTAATCGCGCCGTTTTGGAATCGAAACGATCTCAGGAAAGGAGGGCACGTGTTCTACAGAGAAATCACTGGTTCGTAAAACATAATTTGGTTGCTAGCATGACGATGTTACACCATAGCTGCACACATCCACACTGCCATGCCAAAATTGTTCCAGAGTCTAACGATGGTGTTTTATCGCGAGGAGCCAGAGAGATTTGGTATCAGTATGGAAAGAGGGTTCAGCCCAAATCATGCTTACTGGTGACATGGCAAAGAATGCAGCCGTACAGAAATGAGACCATTCTTCCAGCTGAAGTACTTACAATAATTATGTATGTACGTACGTACGTACTGCACTTTTACAATCCTAGAGAGATCTGATGTAGAATTTTTCAGATAACCAACACCTTTCAACTTGCCATCTTTATCTCCGACAACGGAACCTTTGTAAACTTCATCTATGATCGCATTGGCTGGAGCCTTGGGGCAAAGGTGTAATGCATTACAATACAATACACATACCTACTGTACATAATAGTAGGCCTACGTATAAAAAATATAAATCCACATGTTACTAATGAGGTGACTGTAAAATGCGTTGACAAACTTTCAGGCTGGATTCAAACAGGGTAGCAAGAGCTACTTGTTGCCTCGATCTGGCAGCAAGCGCATAAAGTTTCTGGAAGAACATGGCAACACTGGAATCCCAGGAGAGTGGATGTTTCAGATTGATGGGGAACGAATTGTCCGTTGTAAGCATGGAATCAAAGGAGATCTTTGCAACATTGGTGAGCATCCAGAGTTAGCAATGGAACCAATCAGCTTTCAGCTGTATTGATATCTGCTGGTTGATTTGGAACGTGCTATGGTAGGTACTGTACGTGTACACAAGTACAATACGTATAAGTTGGTCTGGTGTTCCAGAATGTGGTGCCAATGAATGGGGACAAGACTGCACCAGCTGCTGTCATTGTTTATCTGGCAGGTGCAAGTCGGACAGTGGAGAGTGCACCCCCAGCCCGGGAGATTGTTCACAATGCTGGACGGGACCACCTCTCTGCCAACAACGTATGTACAACATTGCTTGTGTTCCTCAAACACAGTACGTACGTACGTACAGTGGTATACGTGCAGCAATGTGTACTGCTTTCAGTTTATCGTTTGTATTTTATAGGCCTCAATACTTGCGAGGTTCAAGGCAAGCGATGTGCACCGAATGCTGTATCCTTCACCGATTTCGATCAATGTGGTGATCCGATTGTGCGGTGTCAGTGTCAAAGTGGATTTATTGGAGACGGCTACAGTATCTGTCGAGTCACGTCATAGTAATATGTTTTGAGCGCGTGCCTTACCGACCACCCACCCTACCCTACTCCGGCAGCAGTACATTGTAGCAGGAATAGAGTACAGTACATTATTCGTAGGTTAGGTACTACCTTGTTTTGACAGCATACCCTCAAGCTCCCACAGAAGTCGTACGGTGTAGACATTTCGAAAAAACCCAAGGGTGTCTATGCACCACGTACAAAGTAGCCTACGGCTCGCGCGCGTAGACAGTTACGAAACGCGCGCCAAGTGTTCTGGCCCTTTTCTTTTCGCAATTGTCTACACGCGCGCGCCGTACTTTGTACGCGGCGCATAGACACCCTTGGGGTTTTAAAACTGTCTACACCGACCCAGGATGTAGAACTCATGTTGGAATATTATGGAAGGTGGATGTACTTATTCTTGGCCTTCCCTGTCTCTGCGCCGCTGTTCCCTTCTTTGCTTCCTGCGTTCCCTTCTTGCCTTCTTGCGTTCCTGTCTTGCCTTCCTCCGCTCCTCTTTGCTCTTCTTACACTTTCCTCTTCTGTTCTTCTTGCATGGCTTTGCTTCTTCACCACCACCACCACCACCGCCAGCCGTTTCAAAGTAACTTCTACTCATCATGGCGCAAGTCAGAGTCGACAGATCACAATCGGATTCTTCCAGCAGCTCTGCAACGGCTGCGGCCTCTGAAACACAAGGTTTGTATGCAATACATATGTATGTACAGTACGTATGGACCATATCAGTAACGCGATTAGGTTGGTGGATGGCGACCCCGCGGTATTTAGTGAAACTTTGGATCGGTGTCAGCGTGGTCGTCTATCCACTCATCTGTGGGAGCGTCCAAGGAGCAAGTGAAAAGAACTGACAACAAAATGACGTCGACGACCCCGCAGACACCGATCCACATGTTCACTAAATACCGCGGGATCGCCATCGACCAACCCAATCGCGTTACTGCATATCGTGAATATGCATGGATCCCTGTATCAAAAATAAATAATAATAATAAGAGAAGGTCCACGAAAGAGCGGGGCAAAGGCTGAAACCGGATGATCTCCGATTTCGACGAAACCTAGCTCATTCGAAAGCGCGTAAAAAGTTATGCAAGTTGCAACAATTCCGACCCTTCTGCGCTTAACCATTAGGGAGATACGGCTGCTCAAGTTTGGCCAGCTTTAGTGACACTTTTTACCACTGAATTTTCGGACCTTCCTCGCATAAACGGCCATATCTCGGCAACCAGTAGGGCTTTTTGCATGCGGTTTTTCTTGTTCAACTCCCCATTCCTCGCGGAATAACATACTTTTCAAACAAAATTTTTAACCCCTACCGTAATCGAGATATTGAGACAAACGTGGTGTCGATTTTTTGAAAATTGGCAGTTTGAGGGCCCAACTTTGACAAATGATTGCCAATCGCCTCAATGGCACACAGAGATGGCACCTAGCTCATTGTATAGCTCAGCTCTTGCTCTTTCGAATGGTATATGCCATGTCCATTCCGGTGAAGCAAATTTTTGAATTACAGGCTGTTTTTGTCGCATGTACGATTTGAAGGTTTATGGCATTTATGTGTATTAACGATGCCATTTTTGAAATCTACATCAAATTCTACACCAGGTATGTAGGTTCTTTGTTATTTTCAAATTTCCACCAAAAATTTATTATAACAACAAATATACATTGAAAGGTGTGCAGTTTTGGCGAACTTTTGAGTTACTTTTGAGTTCCTTCTGAGTTCAGGCTAACTGTCATTTTAGGTGAACTTTTGCAGTACTGAGTGCAAAACTTTGTCTATATTGGCCTATTTTGCCTTCAGATAGGCCAAAATAAAGAACCTACCTGGTGTAGAATTTGATGTAGATTTCAAAAATCGCATCGTTAATACGCTTAAACCTTCAACCTTCAACCTTAAACCTTCGCTTAAACCTTAAATCTTAAACCTTCAAATCGCACATTCGACAAAAACGGCCTGTAATTTAAAAATTTTCTTAAGCGGAATGGACATGGCATATACCATTCGAAAGAGCAAGAGCTGAGCTATACAGTGAGCTAGGTGCCGTCTCTGTATACCGTTGGGGCGATTGGCAATCATTTGTCAAAGTTGGGCCCTCAAACTGCCAATTTTCAAAAAATCGACACCACGTTTATCTCAATATCTCGATTACGGTAGGGGTTAAAAATTTTGTTTGAAAAGTATGTTATTCCGCGAGGAATGGGGAGTTGAACAAGAAAAACCGCATGCGAAAAGCCCTACTGGTTGCCGAGATATGGCCGTTTATGCGAGGAAGGTCCGAAAATTCAGTGGTAAAAAGTGTCACTAAAGTTGGCCAAACTTGAGCGGCCGTATCTCGTTAACGATTAAGCGCAGAAGGGTCGGAATTGTTGCATCTTGCATAACTTTTTACGCGCTTTCGAATGAGCTAGGTTTCGTCGAAATCGGAGATCAGCCGGTTTCAAACCCCCATACTGGGCTGCCCCGCTCTTTCGTGGACCTTTTCATAATACTGTACATCATCAGTACTACATCGATGCCCTCAAATAACCTTCCATTGAGACATCTCCATCTAAGTTGCGGTCCACGTAGAAAGCGTAGGCAGTGTGAGCGTAATTCGTACCCGCTTCACCCATCTCTCCAGTGCCTTGCTCGCCACCCTGGAAATGCAATGCAAATTATGCATAGGTAGTGTACGTACATAATCGGTTTGGTACGTACCTATTGTATGTAATATTGCCATATTATACTGTACGTATGTCAATAATGTCCTGCACTGAAATTGTGCATACCGCGGCTACAAGATCAGCAGTTCCGATGCTTTCTTCAGTGACCCATCCAGCCGGCTTCTGACCAGTTCTCTCCAGATACGCATTGAAATAGTCGATCATTATCCTGTCCTCTGGAAACAAAAATAAGTTCCAATTGACGTAGGCCTACCTACACTAGTTTTTGCAAACTAATGAAGTTACAACCAGCAAGCAAGCATACATCCTAGCATGTAGTAGCTGCCTACCTTCTTCATTGAATTTTCCATCTCCAGTTGTGTCGAACATGGATCTGTACAGGCTAGATATGGTCATGTACGACTGGCCCAAGCCCTGTGGCGAACAGTTTCTCTGCGTATACGCAAAGACGTTTTGTCCAGCTCTGTATGCTTCTATGCCATGGACAATTTGGGCCCCCAGAGCCACAGCAGCAGACGCAGTTAGGATTAACCTCAGCATCTTTGATAATGGTGACGATACTTGCTGGTACCAGCTTGAGTACAACACCTGCTAAACCGCAACAAGACACACACAACCGCCTTATGCGTGCCTCCACAACTTGATATGAAAGTCAAAAGCATTTACTCTAGCAACGCTGCGCATGCATCACTGGAAATTGTAGGTAGAGTACTTGCATACTCTACTGTTGGTTGACCGGTCCGCCATTAAGTGAAAGTGCTCGGCCTATTAGCCAGTCAAAGAGGTGTCATTATGCTGCGCTGTAATACAAAGGCAAAAGGCCATTGTTGTTAAATTCTTTCAGCATTGTACTGCTTCATGTTCATACATAATATAGTACGTACATAGCCTACCTGTTTTTTGTCTGTTCACACTGTTCATTGTACTGCTAGTATCAATATCCATCCAAAAAACCCAGGAGTTACAGTACTGTGATGGCTCGCGCACGCATTACACACAATAGCCTTGTGTCCTTGTGCAGTGCATGTAAAGCACAAGTGCAGTCCATTAGTTCTATGAGTCTGAATTGTTGCGAGAATCGTCAAAAATTTAAACCCGAGATTTATTTTGGACATCTGGTCAGTGCAAACATACATGTACTGTTGGTCTATTGTATTTTCTCTTTTAGAAAAGTATTATTTCACGTGAGGTAAAACAAAAGCCATTGACTTGTTTAGACCAGCAGATGAGTATCAATCTTTCTTCCTTTCTTATCTGCGTTTGCGGCTCGCTCCCTTGTCTTTGCCTTTTGCTTTCCCTTTAGCCTTGCCCTTGCCTTTGGCTTTACCGCCATCTCCAGATCCAGAGCCACTTCCACCATCACCTAAACGGACAAATGACACGTCTCAAATGTAAAAAAGCTTTATTTTAAAGGCACGGGCTCCCTAACATCGACTTTCGAATTTTGAATTCAAACCCATTGTATCATATACTATATTTTTATTCAAGTCTTTTGCAAAAACCGCTTTTCAAAATTCCTATCCGTTCACGAGTTCCCTGAAATCCTGAGAAAATAGTTGCATCCCCCCTGTTTATAGACAGTTTGAAAAAATCCGGGCGCTGTCTACGCGCCGCGTGCTAGTGCGGCGCGCGTGCGTAGACAGTTGCGAAATGCGCGCCCCGCTTCTTTCGCAACTGTCTACGCGCGCGTGCCGCAAATTGCACGCGGCGCATAGACAGCGCCCGGATTTTTTCAAACTGTCTATAAACAGGGGGGATGTAACTATTTTCTCAGGATTTCATGGTTATTCGTGTGCAAAGTTCAGTCAAGTTCTACGGTAGCTACACTTACCGTAACGGTTCCCGAGCTCCGCTTCAATACTAAAATTTATCGATTTTTATCGTCGAATAACTCGGGAACGGATAGGAATTTTGAATGCGGTTTTAGCAAAATACTTGAAAAAAATATAGTTTATGATACAATGGGTTTGAATTTAAAATTCGAATGTCGATGTTAGGGTAGCCCTTGCCTTTAATGGATGATTTTTGTTGATGTTTGTTTAGTGTTACTGTTAAAAAATACAGTACTGTACAAGTTTAGTTGTGACATAAGGTACGTAGCCCTACACACCAGATCCAGATCCACCATCTCCAGATCCAGATCCACCATCACTAGAGCCACCAGAAGCATAGTCTTTGGACATGATGTTGCAAACCAACTCGGAAAAGTCGCAGTCTGATTCCGCCAATAGTTCTGCCACCGCATTGGCCTCTTAAAAAGACTGACTCATACGTACATATAAATAAAAGATGGAAGCCAGCTATGAAGCTACGAAAAGTACGTATATGTAGGTATGGTACAGTATTTACCGGTGCATAACCCCCTCAATGCAAAACCCCCCCCCCCCCCCCCCCCATGCATAGCCCCATATGTACTGTACAGTACCTGAACCTACCTATGTAAGCTGGTCATACCTATGTGTATTATGGTAGCCATAGCCACTCCCACACCAAGCTAAGATGCCTATAAGCCTGCTTGGGGGGGGGGGGGGTTATGTACTAGAATACCCGTTTTGACCTCAATTATGCCCTAAACACGTGCTTTTGACCTACAAATATGCCTCTGCACACCTCTCAAAAACATAAAAAAGGCCCCATGCATAACCCCCCCCCCCCCCCAATGCATAAGGGACCTCTCAATTTTTGCATACCCCCATGGGGCTATGCACCGGTAAATACGGTACATCACATCCTGATTTGAGCGTGTTATACAGACGAAAAGGGTAGTACCTTCCAATGTGACATCTCCATCTAAGTTGCGGTCCACGTAGAAAGCGTAGGCAGTGTGCGCGTACTTGGTACCCGCCTCATCCATCTCTCCAGTGCCTTGCTCGCCACCCTGGAAATGCAATGCAATATCTATGTACAGTATGTACTTGTGAAATTAGTTGGTTGGTATTGCAATAATAATGTGCACTGCAATTGTGCATACTGCGGCAACAAGATCAGCAGTTCCGATGCTTTCATCGGTGACCCATCCAGCCGGCTTCTGCCCAGTTCTCTCCAGATACGCATTGAAATAGTCGATCATTATCTTATCCTCTGGAAACGAACTTCCATACACAACGGATTAGTGAATAACCCACCAAAAAGCATAGCGCCATAGCCCCCCCATGTTGGGAAACATAAATAATGCAAAGTGCTATCCCACGCAGATACACATCCTCCATAAAGGTCCCGATAAAAGTTTACGTAACTTCCTTTACCTTCTGCGTTGAATTTCCCATCTCCGGTAGTGTCAAACATGGACCTGTAGGTGCTTGATATGGTCATATACGTCTGACCCAAACCTTGCGGAGAGCATTTTCGCTGGGACCAGGCGAAAACATTCTGACCAGCGGTGTACGGCTCAATACCGTGGGCAGTTTGGGCGCCAAAGAACGCCACAGCAGCAAGGGCGAGTGCCAACATCACGTGTCAGTCAGCTGAGCAGAGAGATATAGTACAACGAAGGCAAAGCACCTGAAATAAGCTGAGCTCACAGCCCGACAAAGTACAAAATGGAAGTGGTTGAGAGAAGGACGATGCTCTGGCGGTTAGAGCTCCATGTGACTATACGGCGGTGGTTAAAGGCGGGGGGTAACGTTAGGGTTCCAGCTAGAATTTTCAAAAATGCACACCACCATTGAATAGAGAATTTTTTTCTGCCCATGTGCGTCATATGTCAAAAAGTTGTAGCTATGACCGTTTTTGAGTAACATAGGGTTTTCGATGTCACTTTCCCATAGCTGTGTACTATAGGTTGCGTTTTGCTACCAATCATCGTGATTGCGCAGTTTATATTCACGCTCTTGTGGACCATGATGAAAGGACTATGATCATTCCTATGCTGAAGTCGAATGAAAGATGGTAGAAAAACAGAGTTCAGGGTCCCCCTTGTTCATAAACTGCGCCATCAACACGACAGACAGCAAAAACGCAACTATGGGAATTCAATAGTACACAGCTATGGGAAAGTGACATCGAAAACCCTATGTTACTCAAAAACGGTAATAGCTACAACTTTTTGACATATGACGCATATGGGCAGAAAAAAATTCTCTATTCAATGGTGGTGTGCATTTTTGAAAATTTTAGCTGGAACCCTAACGTTACCCCCCGCCTTTAAGTGTTGGTTGGTTGGTTGGTCGAACAAAATGCCAAACAATGGTAACAATAGCTTGTCACAAGAAAGGGCAGGCATGCTCAGGTTTGTGTCGGAAATGCAGAGCGGTCGGAACCATTTTCGTTTTACTCACAACCTGTCCTTTGTTGTGGATGATTACCCCATTATGTACGTACACATACCTACATACATACAGTACGTACGACGACGCGGACAGTACCTGACTGCATTAGCGTAATTCGCGCTGTAATTAGTGACGCCGCCTCTTTTTGAACGTAGCCTATTGTATGTATAATGTATTGTTGCGGCTATACCAAAAAGGCCAACTATGCACGTATAGTTGTTAGAAAAGAAGAAATAAATTTTGTGCCCATTGTCCCGTTTCAACAATAGTTGAGCGACTGTAAATTGCTTTTGTCCTAGCACTTTGTACAAAGCGCTACTATGTTTAGAACTAGGACATTTTGCACGCGTTGCCCGACCATTTCGAGCCGACATTAAAATCCCGAGATTCTCTCAACCACTTCCATTTTGTACTTTGTCGGGCTGTGAGCTCAGCTTATTTCAGGTGCTTTGCCTTCGTTGTACTTTATCTCTCTGCTCAGCTGACTGACACGTGATGTTGGCACTCGCCCTTGCTGCTGTGGCGTTCTTTGGCGCCCAAACTGCCCACGGTATTGAGCCGTACACCGCTGGTCAGAATGTGTTCGCCTGGTCCCAGCAAAAATGCTCTCCGCAAGGTTTGGGTCAGACGTATATGACCATATCAAGCACCTACAGGTCCATGTTTGACACTACCGGAGATGGGAAATTCAACGCAGAAGGTAAAGGAAGTTGCGTTAACTTGTATGGGGACCTTTATGGAGGATGTGTATGCGTGAGATAGCACTTTGCATTATTTATGTTTCCCAACATGGGGGGGGGGGGGCTATGGCGCTATGCTTTGGTGGGTTATTCACAAATCCGTTGTGTATGGAAGTTCGTTTCCAGAGGATAAGATAATGATCGACTATTTCAATGCGTATCTGGAGAGAACTGGGCAGAAGCCGGCTGGATGGGTCACCGATGAAAGCATCGGAACTGCTGATCTTGTTGCCGCAGTATGCACAATGCAGTGCACGTTATTAGCATTGCAATAATACCAACCACCAATTGAAATTTCACAAGTACATAGATATTGCATTGCATTTCCAGGGTGGCGAGCAAGGCACTGGAGAGATGGATGAGGCTGGTACCAAGTACGCCCATACTGCCTACGCCTTCTATGTTGATCGCAACTTGGATGGGGAGGTGACCCTTCAAGGTAAATTAGAAGCAAATGAGCCCCAATGCAAAAATTGAGAGGTTCAGTATATGGGCCAATGCATAGGAAATGAATGGGTCATTTTTTATGTTTTGCCAATAGGGGTCTATGCATAGGGGGCTATGCATTGGGGGCTATGCACCGGTAACAATTACGGTAGTAACGAATTGGCATACCCTCAAGCTCTCACAAAAGTCGTACACCCTGGGTCGGTGTGGACAGTTTGAAAAAATCTGGGCGATGTTTATGCGCCGCGTGCAAAGTGCGGCCCGCGCGCGTAGACAGTTGCGAAACGCGCGCCACATTATAGTCCGCTTCTTTCGCAACTGTCTACGCGCGCGCCGCACTTTGCACGCGGCGCATAGACAGCGCCCAGATTTTTTCAAACTGTCCCCACCGACCCAGGGTGTACGACTTTAGTGGGAGCTTCGTGGTATGAAAGAAACGACAATCATACGGTGGAAAGCAAAATAATACGATGCATGACATACTGCTGCTTTGTTGCAGAGGCAAAGGCTGTGAGAGCTCTGTTGGCCCAATCTGACTGCGACTTCTCAACGCTTGTGGATTTAATCATGCAAGAATAAAGACAAACTATGTACAATAGCGCCGAATACTAATAGCCGCCTATTTGGGTCGGCGGGGCATGAAAGGATGGATAGGAAGATAAGTACGTAAACGCGAACAATTCATAATAAATGGACACATGCTTCTTGTATTGTATGTAACCTTATCTACTCCATTCAAACACATCGCTAATGCCATGCTTGACTTTCTTTCAATTGATAAGGAATGACCTTGCATAACCTAATAGCAGTGCGATACAAATATCAACAGTGCCTGCTCTTACCTTTGCATACATCAGCATATTAGTACAGCCTGTTTATTATGATATGTCACCTATAAAATTGCTTATAACTTTTGTATTAAAGAAAAAATTTCAACAAGGTTTTTTTATTAGAAACTTGGAAAATATGCCTGACAAGCGTGCAAAATATCATTAACGTACATCTACTATTAACGAAGAAACAAGCGACAACTTTTCAGGTCCCATTTTTTGACGTGCTCGCCCCTGTTCTCCAGCACCTGTGCAGCTGTCTTCAAAACTCTGGAAAGACTATTTTTCAAGCATGTTCATAGGGATGGCGGCACTCTTCCCTTTATGTTTTGGCATTTTAAGCTCCAGAAGATCCGAATGGATGCTTGAATAAAGCGGAACAACACACCTCCTTCCACGTGGACTTCAAAAATCGAGCGCTTTTCACGCCACTGCCGATTTTGACCCCAATGTTTGAGGCTTCATAATTCCCTTCATACTAAAGACCCACCAATGAAATTTTGCATGCTTGTCAGGCATATTTTCAAGTTTCTAATAAGAAAAACCTGGTTGAAATCCCTCTCTTAATACGGAAGTTATAAGCAATTTAATAGGTGACATATTATAGTAAACACCCGGTATATACATACATACGTACCACTACAAACTGTACACGTACAGTTCATTGTATGCATATGCGCACCTCGAAGCATGGACATACGTACCTATAGGTGGCAAACGACACGCTCACCTGCTCCCTGCTTGCAATTCAAGCAGAAATGCATAAACTTGCCATCGCTGTCAGTCCAGCAGTACGATAGTACGTACTGTACATGCAGTACATGGCTGAACAAGAAGAAACAATTTTCAAAGTGGACTCGTCTGGTCTTTGCTTCTCATCTTTGCACTGAACTTGTCGTGGCAGGAACAATGAACAATGATCAATCGTGGCACACTGTATGAATACTAACTAATGAATGGCTTTGCGATGTATTCGGATCGAATTTAATGACATCCACGGCTGCGGTCAGGCGTACTTTTTCCAATGATGACACAAGGACTAGGGCGGTATCAGACTATTACAAGCTGATAGAAAAAAGTCCAATAACAAGTTGCTTTTGAGAAAAATAGGCCACATATATATGGCTTGCGCACACAGTGCACGTCTTTGCATTTATAGACCAAGCTGTGCATCCAGTGCAAAATAGTGATGTTACTTTTAGCTTCACGTTGCCTGAGATTCAATCTCGGAAGACAATGGTGGTCGCGAAAAGGGAAAGGACTATGATCACCCCTGAAGACCACCCATCAATTACATCGTGCGTGGGAGATGGGCGAGCAACCGCTCTACATTTTTCCAGCTTTACATGTTGTGCACGCAGTAGGTGGTATCCGTTGCGGTCGCCGCAATACCGCTGCATGAATGCTGAAGAAAAAAAATCATGATTCGCAACCAGAGTTGGTGCTATGTAGCTAACAAGCAAGCAGTCACTTCAGCGTTTCCGAAAAACTTTGAAACACCTTGACATCGAACGGCATCCTGGTGCTTTCAACATTACCTACTTATATACAGTAGAAGGTACTAAATTCACTGAGCATGGAGATGAAACGTATCAGTGGCATTGTACGTATCGTCTTCGCAGTCTTGCTGATCCAAATGCCCACGACAGCTACTGCCTTACGTATAGCGACCCATTAAAAGAAACCATTGGAGCATAAAAGACGCTATCTCATGAGACCATCGCCACCATCGCTGTACAGTCTCAACAAGGTTGGATGCTGTGAGCAGAAAAAGGAAGACGGAAGAAAAAGGTGTTGCAAATGCGTGAATAACTTCGAAGCTTTGCCCAATCTTTGCAAAGATTACTGGTGTTGGACGGCGCAAGAAAGTGGCGAAAGGAGCTGTCCGAAAGATGTCTGCTGTCCCACTGAAAGGCCTTCAGGAATTGAGAAGGAACATTGATAACAATAAAGCATTATTGGTGCTTTAGGCTAGTTCGGGATTACTTTTAGATTTATATCATTTCAATATTACAATAAAGGAGCTCTTTGGATTGGGAGAACGTGCATCTATGTACTATACCCATTGTACATATGTGATAACTCTTTGATTTAGCCCACTCATCACTTCTACCAGGAGTATTATCTGTGTGTTGCCTTGCCTTGGTCATGTTGTTGACAAGACCAACACGTGACCTTTGGATTTGGATTGCATTATCATGGCATAAAATTCAGACTAAGACCTAGAAGCGCCATACATACGTATATGTAGTTACTGCAGCGACAATTTTTTTTGGCGTGACCTTGGATAGGAAGACAAAACGCCCAGCTTCTACTATCAATCAATTGTGAAGAAGGAAACACACAGTACCGTAACTATCTACTTTGGGACATATTGAGTATGTAATTGATTGAAGCCATACAGCAAAGCGTGAAGGCAACATCGACATCTGGGTTGTTATGGATACGTATTTTCGGGTGTATATCCCCGTTGTATACTAACTCTTATGTAGCAAACAATAATTTTGCCCTATGCACTGTACATATCCTCCTGGTGTGTATAGATAGGCCATAGGCTATAGCCCATGTATTTCATGCAGCCAGGGTTACATACGTACCTGCTAATCCTAGTACCTACAGTACGTAAGCCGGTGTAAGCTAGCAATAGTCACTCCTCCACCAAGTTACCTACTATGGGCTATACACCCAAAAATACGGTACTGCTGCAAGTCGCAATAACGTACATACTACATACATACGTAATGCAGACAAACTCAATGTACACTGTACGTATACGTAGGTACCTACTACTAATACCCGCCTAGCCGCAGTCTGAAGCCCCAGTGTGTGTACGTACATGCATAATACTAAAAAAAGTAAAGTGTACATGTCATGTTCATAGGCAGGATAATCTATTCATCAGCCTGCAGGGTATTCAATGCATCCAATTAGCTGCTCAGTTTCATCCAACGTCGTTCGGCATTTGCGCCTCCGCCTACCTACGCTATCATCTTGCAAAATATGAAATGGAGATGCCTGCCGCTGCTGTTGCCTGCTGTTGCATGTTGCCTAATAAAGTGAAGACAAAACAAGAGCATAAAGCGCCCTGCTGTGAACAAAATGAGTTGGAGAGAACAACGACAGGGAATATAATCAAAAGATCAGCTGGTAATTTGATCAACAACAGATGATTCGCGTCCATGATGTCAGAGATAATCGGAAGGTACGTACCTACTATACCTATGTAGACCTACACCTGTGCCTATCAGCAATTTCCACGAATAATTTCTGGTGGAGACTGTAGTAGATTGTCAAATCTGACGTTGTGCCCTTCTACTGTTCAAATTGTGTACACTAAGCAATCTACAGTATTTGCCAGACGGAGTAGCAGTGAAGAGATAGCGAACCAAATAAAGCAATGATGAATGGACGTGGATCGTATCCGGATACAGCAGAGCGCGGTCAAAGGCAACAGGTGCGGTCGGGAGAGCGGATTCGATTCGGAGGCTATGATGACGCCGACTACGGGACACAACAGCCATCGCCTACGCGAATGATTCCACAAGAAAACGGAGGAATAACGCAGCACTACCGACCTGCTAATCATCAGCAGAAGATAAACGGCACCAGTCCAGTACTGCCAACTTTATCGACGAAGGTGGGTTTGGTGTTGGCAGGTTCACAGTGAGAAACATAATGTGCGCACCCTTACATAAAGTATAGACTATTTGTGTTAATTTTATTTGATTTTAATTTGTAGAGGCGATTCAGTATGAGCCCAGGTCGGTACGTGAAAATTGACCACGTCTCTTCGACTGCTAAATCTCAACCCAAAGTGAGGAGCAATCCATCCATGGATGGTCAAGGACACAATCAGTTTCGAGAAAGACGCCAACAGCGTTGCAACAGCCTCGAACGCACCACCTTCAACCGTACAGCCAACTCGCAGATACGACCACGTAATGAATACTACGTACGTACATGCAACAAATGTACAGTACGTGCTCGTACTACGAACATAACAGGATGGTGATGACATGAAACTGTTACTCTTAGTTGTGATGAAAGGCGGATGGATACAGCCGGAAAGAAATTGCACATCAGCTGACAGCAGTGAATCTGGGGTACAAGCATTGTACCTGAATAATCATAGTATACATAATGTACATTACATACTTGTATATTTACACAGCCTATGTACTTAGTCATATGTTGGTCATCACGCCCATTTCAGCCTCGACCATTGGGTCGAGGTCAGTCCAGCAGTCGCTACTTGCACAATCGCATCACACGGCTTGAGAGAGCACTGCAGCAACAGCAAGTACAGCAGCAACAGAGCAACAGCGATTCAGGGGTGCAACTGCAGATGTTGCAAGTACCCCAGGATGAAACTGAGATTCTGATGAGACGCATCAGAGCACTTGAAAATGAACTGTTACAGAGAGACATGGAGATTGTATCGCTGAAGGATCAGGCAAGAACAATACTGCTTAGAACGTCCCTTTTGAGTCATAGAGGAAAACATGTCCCTATTTGTTGCAGTATGAGACAGAATTTGAAACAGAACCGGACCCAAATGAGCTCCAAGAAATGCTGGAGAAAAGCGAACGAGAAAAAGCTGAATATCAAGGTCAGCTCCTATCCTGCAATGTTTCACGTAAGCTGGATGAACATATAAGTGGTCAAAACAGTGAAAACTCACATTTTACTTTTCTTCAGTAAACCTGTCAAAAGCGGAAAAGAGCTTGAAGGATCGGGAATAAGATGATCAACGACCTCATGATCAAAGCTGCAGTTGGCAAGCGAAAAATTACTTCAACTTT
>JASAMW010007554.1:0-101652 GCA_030247985.1 Epsilonema sp. ZAB3_2
CCGTTCCGACTGCGTCACCTCCGGTCTGACGCGGTCGGACCGGCGCCGCGCCCGCAGCATATCGGAGCTGGCTAACCGCTACATTTACATAAATCTTAGAATGATAACTATGGACAAACCCACTACACCAACTCCTTCCTACGTTGCTGCAGTGATGGTGTAACGAGTGCACTCCAGTTTACAACCAAATGAATAAATAATTTGTTTATAAATATATTTGGATCCTATTAGCTTCTGGGATAAATTCTGTGAATATACTGTACATTAGAATTTTCAAAAAATATACATATGAATTTTGTACCCCGTTTATTATTATGAATTTGTTAAATAGATTGATAGATTGATAGATTGTTACACTAGATTGTTACACGGTGTACCCTAGGTATTAGTTCACAAAAATTAGATAGGTGATAGATTGATAGGCGAAAATATCAATAGATTGTTACACGAAAAAATATATTTGGACGGATGCTTTTCGGACGAAAAAATTTTCAGCTTAGCCTATACATATAGGGTACTCATAAGCTTTCATACGAGTTAATACTGTAGAGTGTACAGATATACAGAGTGTTTCATGTAGCTACTGAACCACAACCAACGCCTAGATCAGGAGTTGTTCTTACGTATATTCTTGCAAAAGTTAGCCAGGCTTCAAAGTCTTTGCAGGCTAAACGTGAAATAGCTATATGTAGAGCGGCTCAAAATGGCTTGTGACGCTGGTACGCAAAAACCAAGATACCGTAAGGCTTACAACGTTACATACGTACATACAGTATACATAATAAATTTTGCTCAAAAGTATTACTATTGGCACCTTGATGAGAAAGACGGGATTTGTTTCTGCTTCTAGTGCGTTGCAGCAAGTGACACAGCGAAGTATAACAAAGGCAAGACGACCCGGCGATCAATCCAAGTTGTCATCATGACGCTGGATACAGCCGCGTACGTTGACCACCGGCAGATTTATCAGTTCTGTTGTATATCACCCCTGTCTAAATTCATATGCACGTGAACGGGTGGCGAGGCGATAAATAAATGTACTTCCTGATAGGGTGTGATTCAGCTTTACAGGTCAGCTACAACGATTGCAAATGCGAAGAGCACCGCTGGATCGCTGAGAGTCAGCGGTACCAGACTCCTTGGGATTGCATATGGACCCAGCGATGTTGCGCCCGCCGGTTCAATTCGGCAGATCACTAGTAGTGCCCAATGCGTCACACTTGCCGCCAACCCAACCAAGCTAGGCACCGACGTTCTAGATTCTAAACGATTATGCTATGCACGTAAGAAGGAGCCACACAATATTACTGTATTTTTCCCAAATTCAGTATATTTTCTCACTACACCGATGTACTTTGAACGCACAACGTACGATTCGCGCAACGTATGCATAAATACTAGTATGCATTTAGACCAGCACTTCTAATGAATTGCTAAACCCGAAGGCAGCGGAAACGAAAGAACAAGTGGAGAAGATAAAGAAGTCACCCATTTATGACGCTTTCTTTTTCGAGAATGACGGGACTGATAGTAGTTTTACCTAGAAACACTGACTAATAAATTGCCTTTGCTGCTTTGCTTGTATGTACCTAATCCGTTGGCGTATGTACATCATCACACATAAACAATATATACTGTACGTACGTACTCACAAGATGGTAGTGGTTCGGCATCGAAAGTGCATTCTACCGCCCACTCACTCAAAGTGCAAGTCAGCAGCTGTCTATTTTTCTGTTCATTCTCATGTAGGCCCTATGTGTTGATAAAAAAAACTTTGACGTAAAGTTCAAGAACCAGCTTTTCTATTATTCAAGTTTTCAATTTTCACTGTCGATGTGAATGTGGGTGCATTAGATGATCCCAGTAAAGTTGGCTGTTATTAGTTGGAGGCGAAAGTGTTGACGCACGGTGAGTGACGGAATCCTTCACGTATGTTACTTGCTGTTCTTACGTAGTTTGCGCAAGACCGACAACAACATGGTCTGTATAAAAGGCCGGTCCTTGAATAGTTTTCCAGAACACATCATTGAACTTCCTGGAAACTGTCTCCAAACTTTAAAATATTCTCAACTTGCGTTGTTTTTAGCTCCATATCCCCCATCACGAAGACATTACACCTCCAACATCTAAATGCGCGGAAAAACAAACACAGCACACATAAAAACAACGCAAGTTGAAGACATTTTTTAAAGTTTGGGGACAGTTTCCAGGAAGTTCAATGATGTGTTCTGGAAAACTATTCAAGGACCGGCCTTTTATACAGACCATGTTGTTGTCGGTCTTGCGCAAACTACGTAAGAACAGCAAAGAACATACGTGAATGATTCCGTCACTCACCGTGCGTCAACACTTTCGCCTCCAACTAATAACAGCCAACTTTACTACCACCCAACGCACCCACATTCACATCGACAGTGAAAATTGAAAACTTGAATAATAGAAAAGCTGGTTCTTGAACTTTACGTCAAAGTTTTTTTTATCAACACATAGGGCCTACATGAGAATGAACAGAAAAATAGACAGCTGCTGACTTGCACTTTGAGTGAGTGGGCGGTAGAATGCACTTTCGATGCCGAACCACTACCATATTGTGAGTACGTACGTACAGTATATATTGTTTATGTGTGATGATGTACATACGCCAACGGATTAGGTACATACAAGCAAAGCAGCAAAGGCAATTTATTAGTCAGTGTTTCTAGGAAAACTACTATCAGTCCCGTCATTCTCGAAAAGAAGCGTGTCATAAATCGGTGACTTTGTCTATCTTCTCCACTTGTTCTTTCGTTTCCGCTGCCTTCGGGTTTAGCAATTCATTAGAAGTGCTGGTCTAAATGCATACTAGTATTTATGCATACGTTGCGCGAATCGTACGTTGTGCGTTCAAAGTACATCGGTGTAGTGAGAAAATATACTGAATTTGGGAAAAATACAGTAATATTGTGTGGCTCATTCTTACGTGCATAGCATAGTCGTTAAGAATCTTAGAACGTCGGTGCCGAGCTTGGTTGGGTTGGCGGCAAGTGTGACGCATTGGGCACTACTAGTGATCTGCCGAAGTGAAGCGGCGGCCGCAACATCGCTCGGTCCATATGCAATCCCAAGGAGTCTCGTACCGCTGACTCTCAGCGATCCAGCGATCCTCTTCGCATTTGCAATCGTTGTAGCTGACCTGTAAAGCTGATCACACTTTATCAGGAAGTACATTATTTATCGCCTCGCCACCGTTCACGTGCATATGAATTTAACAGGGGTGACATACAACAGAACTGATAAATCTGCCGGTGGTCAACGTACGCGGCTGTATCCAGCGTCATGATGACAACTTGGGTGACGCCGGGTCGTCTTGCCCTTGTTATACTTCGCTGTGTCACTTGCTGCAAAGCACTAGAAGCAGAAACAAATCCCGTCTTTCTCATCAAGGTGCCAATAGTAATACTTTTGAGCCAAAACTATGTACTGTATGTACGTATGTACGTTGTAAGCCTACGGTATATTAGTTTTTGCGTACCAGCGTCACAAGCCATTTTGAGCCGCTCTACATATAGCTATTTCACGTTTAGCCTGCAAAAACTTTGAAGCCTGGCTAAATTTTGCAAGAAACTACGTAGACCAAATTCTGATCTAGGCGTCGGTTGTGGTTCAGTTACATGAAACACTCTGTATCTGTACACTCTACAGTATTATGTATGAAAGCTTATGACAACCCTATATGTATAGGCTAAGGCTAACTAAGGGAAAGTACGTACGTCCGAAAGTACGTCCGTAGGAAAGGGTATGTACGTACGTTCATGCTTACCTATTGATATTTTCGCCTGTATTTGAAACAGTCTGGGGTATGCTATTCAGTAGTTGCTGAACTAAGTTTGCGCTAGGTAGGGCGCCATAGAAAGCGGCTATAGTTGCCGAACTACTGAACTGGACCACGCTGAATTGCGTTTGACTCGGCCCCTGACCGAAGTTGACGAAGGTGGCAAAGTTGCCCAGGAAAGTTGTCATCTATACACCCTTTCAGACACTACATTGTTAACACAGGATACACGTGTCTTTGGTTGCATGTCCAACGTATGCACGGTACTTACCCCTTTGTAGTTTCCATTGTTGATATTGCTCGAGACATCGAGCACATAGGCAATGTCATAGGCTGGTATTTGAGTTCTAAGATTACATCTTCTGCCTGGTAGTGTAGTTGTAATTGTCTTTTTTGTGGTAGCAGTCCTGGTGGTAGTCATCATGACAGTTGTTGGTCCCTTAGTTGTGGTAAACACTGTAACAACAAAAGTATTCTATAGCCTACAGACTAGTACATTTTACGATTTACGACCAAACTGCGTAATGAGATGAACCTTGACGCTTGGTTGTGAAGAAAAATTTCGTATGTACATTTCTTGACGGTTCTCTGAATCGGTGTGGATACTAGCAGAATTTGTGCAAAGCTGATAGGAGTGAATATGTTGCTGGGGGAACTGACGATATTTGTCATTTGGTTGTAAACTGGAGTGCCAGCTGGAAAACCAGGGGTTACCGCCATCACTGCAGCAACAGTGGTAGGAGGAGTTGGTGTAGTGGGCGTGTTTCTGCAATAGTTATCGTCTAAGGGTTGTATGTAATGTAGCGGTTTAACCAGCTCCGATATGCTCCGGACGGCGCGGACCGGGGTCCGACCGCGGTCGGACCGGAGGTGGACCGCGGTCGGAACGGAGGTGCACCGCGGGCCGACCGCCGTCCGCCCGCGGTCCGACCGCGGTCCGACCGCGGTCCGACCGCGGTCCGACCGTGGTCCGACCGCGGTCCGACCGCGGTCCGACCGTGGTCCGCCTCCGGTCCGACCGCGGTCCGACCGTGGTCCGCCTCCGGTCCGACCATGGTCCGACCGCGGTCGGACCAGAAGCGCCGGCGAAATCAGGAGAAAATTATTAAGGCAATGTTTCGGAGTCGTGTGACTATAGAAGGTCGGACACCCTCAACATTTCTTGTTCGGTTAATAAATAAGTACTGTAATGTTTCGTGTATAGCCCCCTGGGGCTATATGATCGGTAAGCCCCGATTAGGGGGGCTATATTCGAGGCGGGCTATATAAGAGGGCATTTTGCATTAGTGACCAAAGTAAGGTTATTTGACCCCCTGAACTCGTTTTTATGGCTTATTTTGCCCTTACACAAGCTAAAGTGGTCTAAAACAGGCTGCTCTTGCGCAAAAATTATCATTTTTGACAAGGACTGACCATTTCTGCTGAAGTGGTCAAGAGGGGTGAAAACCAAAATGTATCCCAAACTGCCCCAAATGATGCGCCATCAACTCCTATGGCTGGAAACACGTCGAAAACGCTATTTTTAGCTGAAAAAACCTTCGTTTCTGTCGTTTTTCGCCGTCTTTGATATGGGCCTATATACGAGTACAAATGACGATAGGCACCGATTAGGGGGGCTATATACGAGGGGGGGCTATATTCGAGGGGGGCAATACAAGAAACATTACAGTACTACAACACATGGGGAATCAAACGCAAAAAATTGGTCTTCCAAAAAAATTTAACCCTTACCCAAAATTCTCAAAAATATTTAAAAAATATACTACTTTAGCAAAATTATATGCTGGGGGTTAAATTTTTTTGGAAAACCAATTTTATTTTTGAAATCTACGTCAAATTCTACATATGATAGGTTACTTTTTAGGAAGAAGACTCAGAAACTTGCCTTAATAATTTTCTCCTGATTTCGCCAGCGCTTCCGGTCTGACCGCGGACGGACTGCGGTCGGCCCACCGGCGGACCGCGGTCGGACTGCGGTCGGACCGCGGTCGGACCGCGGTCGGACCGCGGTCGGACTGCGGTCGGACCGCGGTCGGACCGCAGGCGGACCGCGGTCGGACCGCAGGCGGACCGCGGTCCGACCGCAGGCGGACCGCGGGCGGACCGCGGTCGGCCCGCAGTCCGCCTCCGGTCCGACCGCGGTCGGACCGCGGTCGGCGCGGTCCGGAGCATATCGGAGCTGGTTAAGAATGCAGAGCTAGGTGAAAGGAGCTGTCTTACATTCCGTCAGTGACGATGACTATCACTTGTTGATTTCCTGATGGGGCTTGTTGAAATAGCTGATTGGCCTGGTTCAATGCTCTGGGAAAAACCGATTGCCTCACAGTCACAACACACTTATGCGACAAATATAATGCGCCATTGTAGAATCGTACAATTGTAGGTTCCTGTGGCTGTTCACCGTAGATTGAAGCTGGGTCATGTTTGCACATTGATGCCCTGCACATTGCATCAATGGTTGGACGACTGTCGGGGTGGCAGAATACGACACCACGCCCACGCGGTATGGTGGAGCGCCAAATGTGTATCGCATTATATTCAGAAAGCCTATAAGCTAAACCAAAAGACAAGCACAACATCATGTACGTACGATAGCACTACGTTCTTCTGGTTCTGACACCTATGTACTTTACGTTATACATACATACATACATACATACATACATACATACATACATACATACATACATACATACATACATACATACATACATACATACATACATACATACATACATACATACATACATACATACATACATACATACGTACAGCACGTGTACGTTTGCTTACAGAGGTGTACTTGAACCATCCCGCGACAAATGCTGAATTTGACACGTCCACTATAAACACGAAGTCAACCGGAAGCCCAGTAGTCGCTAATCTTTGCTGCTTCAGTTCCTCCAGAGTAGGATTCCGTTCAAATGTCAGGCAATGAGTAAAGGAAACGGCAACGCTAACAAGCACCAAAAATTTGATGATCGCCATGACTTTTGAAAAGGGCAAGATAGAGAGTGTGTATGTTAGTGATTGCTGTGATGTGATGTACAGTACGTATAGTTCTGGAGAAGTGCAAACGCAATAGTGGGAAGAGCAACAGTGACCTTCACAGCTTTATCAATCAGCTACAACCCGAAGTGCCAAAGATAAGGCGCTTGCACTTTAGTACATAATGTAATAACTCGTAATGTACTGTATCACATTGGGTACCACGTACGATCAGCTCATACATACAGTACATGGCACAACGGTGTACCATTTTTCACTCCGCAAAGTTGTCGAGATAACGCGCCTTTTACTCCATAACGTGTATGCAATATTCTTTTACTCCATAACGTGTTTGCAATATTTTACAGTAAGGATCGAACGCAAAAGGGCGTGTCATCCATCAGAGTGTCAAGCAGAAGAAGTAGGAAAAGAGCACCAATCGAGCATTGATGTAAGAGATGCCGCTACTCATGAGTCGGCTTCCAAAGACGTGAAAAAGACGGAGTTGCGTCTCCCTCGTCGAACTTTGTCTTTGCCTCAGATCTGCTACAGTAAGCCGATCTAGTCTTCTCACTGCTGCAAGGGAACAACGACTGCCATCCTCGGTGACAAATTGTAAGCCCAGTTGTTGCATGCTGCGCAGCTTTCCACCTCCGTCGTCTCCGTTGTCGAACTGCAGTAGAGCGGGCAGACGCGGGTGTCGCTCGTAGAACCATTGCCAATTGGCCACCAGTTGAAAGTCGAAGTATTGACAGTTGGTGTTGGCGTAGTGTCGTTCGCACAAGTAGACCATGATGGCGTTGTCCGGCGCGTACCACCACGTCAGAATTTCCGCCAGACGCTCGAAGAACTCCGGAGACGCGTCAGCCGACACGTAGATGTAGCCACCGGCAATGAGATAGCGCAAGGAACCGGAGGAACTGGCGCGATCGAAGGCGATGCTTCTCGGCACGCGACCCTGAGGCAACGGAGGAAAGGAGAAGAGATTGCGGAACCAGAGGGTGTCGGCCTGAATCAGCCAGAACGCCTTGCGCCCTTCCGTCCTCCGCAGAATCGCCGCCGCCAAATTAGCGCGAAATACCTGGAACAGTTGATAGGGGCCGTCGAAATGACGAAACTCCACGTTCGACAAGCCGACCACCGGCGCGTACAGTAGTTTCGGGCCGTCTGGACGCAAAGCGCGCTTCTGAAACGCCTCCAGTGCGTGAAAGCTGTGCCGATCCAAGCTGAGCAGAATGACCCGAGAATGAACTCCGCTGTATTTGCGCACGTTGCACAGCCAGTTCAGAGTGAGATTCAGAGCGTAACGGTTGAAGAGAAGAATAGCCATTGGTCGAGTTTCAGCTTCTACGAATGAGATGACTTCGTCGAACCAGGCACTGGCATCCAGCGTTTCCACTTCAGTACACGCACGATGAGCCTTCACGTATTCAGTGGCGCGAATGGCTACGTACATTTTACGCGTCGCCAGTAACACAAATATTATTGCAGCTAGCCATTTCAGAGTCCGTTTTAATTTTTTCTTGAACAAGCGTCCGACCATTATGGCAGTCGCTCGAGTAATCAGTCGGTTACGGCTGTTGTATGCTATTTAATAGCTAGCGCTCATCGCATCAATCGTACCATAAATAATATGGTTGAGGGGCAATATTGGCTATCATGACGACAAGATGATACGTCGAGTCTGATCAGTGTACACGCAATAGTGAAAGTGTACATACTTACTTACGTACGAATTATCGCGTACGTACATTCACAGCAATACGGACGATGTATACGTGCATACCTACGTACATAGCATCCACTGCAGTGTCTTGTGAGAAATAGAAACATAGGGTCTATCAACAAGCGTGTGACGCAAAAATTCAGTCGCATTGTATCGCATGGTTGGGGGTTGAAGAACATCTCGACCCACTTTTGACGTTGCGATGAAGAGAGCGAATAATTCAGCTTGCGCGAAGAACGCAAAACGAGTGAAATTATAACGACAGCTTATTATTCTTCTCATAATTTGTGCCTTGTGGCCGCTTGGCTTCACACCTCGGTGACCTTTTGCCAAGATGGCACTTGACGGAGAAGGACATCCGCCTGTACTACTGACTGGGTTGGAAATTCATGGTTTGGGCAAGGAGTTGTAGGAAAGGAAGGGGTTTCTGCTTTCGTTCACTTTGTTTGTGTACCACATTCCTGTTACCACTACAACAAGAACCACCTGCACAAGCAGCAGAACCAGACGACCAGAGTGTATGACATGAATTATTTGCACTACTCCAGAGGCGCATATTCCTGAAGGCCGGAAGTAGGTGTAGCTGTACAGTATGCATTTATGGAAAGAAGGCCATGAAGCTCTAACCAGCTCGCCCACTTAGCCCGTGGGCCGCCCGTGGGCCGCCCGGAATCGACGGGAAGCGCCGGCGAAATCAGGAGAAAATTATTCATTCGACGAATGACTGCGGGCGGCCCACGGGCTGAGTGGGCGAGGCCATTATGGAGCTGGCTAACATGATGCACTCCAGCTTACATTGGCTCCCAACTGGCATTGCATTGTGAGGAATATAGACCATGAGCATTGTCAGAAATGCATTCTATGGACACTTCAGCATGTACTATTATAACACGCGTTAGCGTATTTTTCATGCGTATTTTCGTTTGCGATTCTAATTCATCCGTGGGCTAACGCTATAGCCATGGACTGTTACTAAATTTCACACAAACAACAGTATCAAGTATACGCCCGAAAACTATATAAAAAATTTTCTAGAAAAAAGAAAAGTAAAGAGAAAAGAAAAGACAAGACAAGGCAAAGAAAAGAATTCGATTTAGAAGGTCAATTTTGGAATTCTCCTCTCGAGCGCAGAGAGGAAGGAGGACGGTTCCATCCGAATCAGATAGTGGAATACTATGGACAAGCCTGTGAAACTGGCAAAGGTTCGAAACGAACGTGTTTGTTTGTATGCTTCTTTAGTTTATGGACCAGTTGCGTTGCCGCGGTTGGATTGGTCGTTAGCTACCCATAGGTATTTATTGAAGTTTGGATCTGCGCCTGCGGAGTCGTCGACGTCAGTTGTTTGTTTTGTCGAATTGCTTTTTTCCGCTCCCAGACGACGACTGAACAACAACGTTGACATCCCCGTCGGCACCAATCTAAACTTTATACTAAATACCGTGAGGTCGTTATCGACCCACCTCATCGCGACAACGCAACTGGTCCATAGGTTACGTATGTAGTTGGCGGCCTGTCTCTTTTTTTGTTCAGACGTTTTTACATATCTACAGGCTATCTATTTCTACCTCTGTCCCATCCGAATCGATAGGATGCAACAGGATGTGTTCTGCGCTGCAAAAAATATGGTATGCTATCGGAAAAATAAGACTGCGACGAGAAACTTGTGAGTTCTCGCAGCGCAGAACATTTCCTGCTGCTGCACAGCCTTTGGGATGGGACTATAAAGCCAGCGGATGGTTTGTGAACGTAGATGCTGTGCACAAGCACAGGTCAGCATTTGTGTTCAGGTGACCAAGATTTTGGGACGGACGGGATCTCAAGGTCAGTGCACACAAGTGCGCGTGGAATTCATCGAGGACCCGGCCAAGAGATCGATTATCAGAAATGTCAAAGGTCCAGTGAGGGAAGGCGATATCCTTACGCTGTTGGAATCAGAACGAGAAGCGAGAAGACTGCGATAAGAAGACATGGTCGATCAGTGAAAAGAAAGAGCAAAAAGTACCATGCTGTTGCTGAAAGTTTTCGGCGTCTGTTAGTGTGGAGGAATTTGGTGATAAAATCTGATTGACGTTTTGCTGGTGTATTTTGACCCTGTCTTGCTTGATGGTTTTGCGCCATTGATATCGTCCGTTTGTTCACTGTCGCATGCTGTTATTGCTGTCACTGGCGTTCTTTTCAGCGTAAATGACAATGTGGAAGCTTTTCGATGCTTTGAAACAGTTGTACGACGCGGAGCTTCATTCCAGCGTGGCCTATTTGGTAAGTAATTATGCATGCCGTTGTATATTATAGAAAAGTCAGTTTTTTTGTTTCTTCCACGACATTAATATTCAATTCGTAATTCTCTCGGTGGACCGACACTACCGAGCCACCACCCCAACCTTATTCAGTTCAAGGGAGATAACCTTGTCGTGCTCCAAAAAAGAATCCTTGTCTGTGATTCTGTTTGGCGGTTGTGTTGTACGTTTGTCGGATTTGCCCCCTACCACATGAATAAAGATTGAGGTGGACCGAATGCTGTTGTTCAGTTAACTATTGCTTCAGGCCGAATTTCTTCTGACGATGAGCGAACGTCGTCCGGACTCATTCTCCCTTCCAGAGCGCTACCAAATGTGCGTGTACTACGGAGAGGCCCTGTACCAAATATCGCAACACAAGAAAGCGGAACAGATCTTGATGAAAGCGCTGCAAATTCGAAAGAATGCATACAACAACAACAGTAGTAGTCATAATCAGTCTAGCGCTAAATGCCGACAGCAGATTTCGTTCGCTTCCTGCACATCGGAAGCGGAAGTGAAGTTTCGCTTGCACAAATGTCTCAGTGCTCAGGAGAAGTTTCAAGAGGCTGTCGGCGTGTTGGAAAGCGTGCCAGAGGCTCAGCGTGCGCCCAAAATGCAGTGGGCATTGGCCAGTCTGTACAGAGAGCAGGGAGTACGCGAGGAACAAGCCAAGAAGCATTTCCGGGAGCTATTACGGTACGTTGGTACTGTGCGAAATATCGGACAGCGAGCGCTCGATCCCGACCTAATACTAGCTGCTTGATCACAAGCAACCAATTCTGGTGACTTTGCGATTACAAACAACTGTGAGATCTGTGAAAAGCATAGTGTCAGTTGTTTGTTACCTGTCCGGTTTTACCCCTCGGTACCATTATTATTCATGGCTTGTCTCACTCCAAATCTCCAGAAACACACTGGAGGTCTGGGTCTGTGGATGACGATTTACCACTTGGTTCAAGTGCATGCATAGCCTTTCTTTATCCGTTTCACGGATCTGTAGCTATTTCGTCGAAGCTCGTGCTATTTCTAGTTCCTAGCGTCGTGCTATTTCTTTTTTTTTTTTTTTTTTTGGCGAGACCGTACCCCACAGGGTCGGCTGTAGGTGAAACCCACCTAGTCTCCTCCGAACCTTTAACAACGCCCGTTATGGTGGGCCAGTCCAGTGCCGCAAGGCACGACCAACAATGGCCCGAACCAGGGAAGGGCCTGGCACGAAGCCGAACAGCCATCAGCGACCACTGGTCGGGGTGTGCTGACCCGAAGGAAAGCACTGGTGCCTTTAGAAGCCAGCGAGCGGGCGCACCATACTGCCGCTGGGGTTGCCAGTCGCTTTAATCCCACCTGGCGAGAGTGGGAACTCATGACGCAGAGGACGGCAGATCGGACGCAGCCCGTCTTACCGCCTGCGCCACGAGCGCGACGTCGTGCTATTTCTAGTTCCTGTCCCTTGGCATTGGATGCGATGGTGGAGCTGTTAGCGCTGGGCTCTCCGGCTGAGGAGTTGGAGTCGTGGTTGGCGTCGGCGGCTGGGGCGGACGCCTACGCGGCTTTGGACTGGTTCGAGCCGTGGTTCTGCGCCCAGGCGGCGCTCTACGCCAAGGACTACGAGGGAGCAGTGCGGAGGCTGAAGGAGCTGGAGATGAACAGCAGTCTCGCCAACTCTGTCCAAGTGCTCACGGATATCGGGAAGGCGCACTACTTCGCCGGCGAAAACAACAAGGCCGTACTCGTCTTGCAGAGGGTGCATTCCCTGGACTCCCTCAGCTTGACGTGAGTATCCACCGTATGCAGTAAGGCGATTGGGTTGGTCCCGCGATGGCGACCCCGCGGTATTTAGTTAAAGTTTGGATCGGTGTCTGCGGGGTCGTCGACGTCATTTGTTGTCAATTCTTCATTGCACTCGCTCTTTTGACGCTTCCAGATGATTGAACAAGGTCGACGACCCCGCAGGCACCGATCCAAACTTTCACTAAATACCGCGGGGTCGCCATCGACCAACCCAATCGCTTCACTGCATATCGTCCATACTAGTACTCTACGTCTCGTAGTCTGGCCAGAGAGCGTTCATTCAGCCCTCTTTACTACGAACGTACTGTAAGTAGGGTGATGTGGCGTGGCGTGTGTGTTGCAGTGGCATGGAGATCTTGGCGTCGCTGTACTGTGATGAGAGGATGGGTAAGGAGTCGGAGCGACTGGCGACTCAGCTGATGAGAGATTGTCCCAACCAGACACAGAGTTGGGCGGCCTTCGGCTATCTCTGTCGACAGCAGAAGAAGACGGACCAGGCACTCTACTTCGCACAGAAAGCCGCTGATACGCGCAATGTCGGCGCCAGAGTGGAAGGACTTCTTCTAAAAGGTATTCACGTTACGTACGTACTGTACGCGGCTCTGTGGGTACGCAACGGTATTATTTTCGTATGTATGTGTAGGTGAATTTGTACGGTATTACTGGGCATAATTAGCATACGTACTACGTAGTAGATAGTGGGAAAATCGAACGTCTTTACTTATGCGTATGCATACACTTTGATGAGTTTGATGTTCGTTGCAGGTCGGATATTGCTGGACGCGAAGAAATACGCGGAAGCAGCTCAACATTTTAACGAAGCTTTGTCGCTGACGAAAGACCGGATAGAAGTGTACGAAGGACTCTGCGCCTGCTATTTGGAGCGAAACAAGCTGAAGGAAGCCGGTCGTCTGGCCTCCATCTGCATCAAATCTATGCAAACGCCCAGATGTCGCGTATTGCTGGCTGCTGTACTGGCCAAGGATAGCACAAAGTTGCAACAGGCGCGCAGAGAACTGGAGATGGCACTAAAAGAGGCGCCTTTCCTGCTGAAAGCTGTTTTCTTGCTTGGTAAGCTACTGTACATGGAGGCGAGAAAATCCAGACACCTTATAGCAATCAATCAAATAGCCAACCGGACTGTAGTGGTATACTTACCCCACGGTGTCATTCGTATGGTTTTACTTACAGTGGACATTTATGACAAGTTGGAGCTGTACGACAAAGCGGTGGATCTGCTTCGCGACCAGACGGAACTGCACGTCAACTCCAAACTGCATCGTCTACTCGGCGATTTTCTGGGGAAGAGCAAGCGTAAAGTGGAGGCGGTGGATTGCTACCGGTTCGCTCTCAGTCTCGATCCTGATGATCGCCTAGCAGCCGAAGGATTGGACACCATCGACGATCTGACTACTTCCACCGAAGCATTCGCCACACCAGAAACTGCGCAATCCGTATCAGCTGCGTTTACGCATTTGACCAACGCGCCCAGACGACAAACATCCAATCCAAATCCACCTGGGGAGGCAATGGATGAAGCAGAAGATCGAGTTACCGAATCACCTTTCTATTGAATGACATCCATTGGAGCGGAAGGCTTACAGACTGACATGATTATTATTTACAGTATGCGACGCACAGAAGAATGTGCAAAATTCTAGAAGGATTTATGGCTTCAGCAAGTGTACTACTGTTTGCAAACTGTCTGGCACAAGTATATACGTTATCAGTCATTGCTATTTGTGAGTAAAGGTGCATTGGTCTGATCTTCGTGTTCGCTATTGTTATTTCGAAATGCCCGAGCTTCATCTGTCTCTGTCCCAGGAGATTTCTTGACAGGTTTTAGCTCGATTTTGCGCATTGATATGATACCGTACTCTTCTCCAGCTGCGAGTCGCTGCTCCTCTTCGCCATGGTGGCAGTAGAAACTGGACAGTTGATATTCAACGGAAGACAAGCGAGATTTGATACAGGGACAGCAGACGGATACGAACAGATGCCTGAAGTTGGGTAGGAGACGCCAGTAGATGTAGAAGCGTGTCGCAGCGCTCAGCACAGTCAGGAAGTGCCCAAGGTGGATGAAAAGCAGTGAAAGAAGTTGAAGCTGTTGGCGTTGTGCTAATGGCAAATTGCTGCAAGTGCCGCAGAGATTGAAGAATAGGAAAGTGCCAACTGCAACCAAAGCAGCGAGGCTGGCCCGTTGCTCTCGAAGTTGTCTCGAGCTCGGCACATTCAGTGACACCCTCTGTTTCCAATCCTTGCGGACTTTATGCAGGTACCTTGCAATCAAACACCCCAGAATCAAGAAGAATGCCCAAGGCAGAACAAGGAACAGTGCCATGTACGCATAGGTGCTGTATGCAGTATTGTACAGGCTTGATAATGGTAGCTTTGTCTTGGACACACATTGACCAGAGTCAATGGAGTACTCGAACAACAGTGGCAGCGAATGCAGAAGGCTTGCAATGGTCACACCAGCAGCAACGAGTAGACTACAGCGGTAGGAAGCATTTGAACGCCATGCTTTCATGCAGTTCGGATAATAGGAGGTGCAAAAACGATCGATTATGATCAGTATGCAGATAACAATGCTGGCCAAAAATGCCACTTGCGTTAGGGGATACGTGGTGAACAATAGCCAGCTGACGATTGCTGGACAATGGGCCAAATGCTGATGGCATGAAATAGCCGGTGGGAAAGTGAGAAGTGCCAGAAGGAGCGTGAAAATATCGCAGAGTGCCAGTCCTGCGAAGAGCACATGGATGGACAGTTTGAGCTTGGAGCGCAAGAAGACAGCTGCAACGCCAACATTGGTGAGAAGACCAAGCACGCAGATCACTGGGAACACAACACCGTAGATGATGACATCTCCAGTCGTGTACAGTGCTGCGGTAGAAGAATTTGTGGATTCATTGACTGAATTGTTTTGCGACAAGTTGCCGTCACAACCGTGAAAATATTTCAGAGGATGAACCAGGGCCATGCAGTTCAATTTTAAAGTTTCTCAATGTTTTGCGCCAACGTCATGCTTCGAAAATTTGAGTTTTTATTGTACGACCAGCTAACACATGAAGCATACAGCCATCCTGATGACTGACTGGCTGTGACGGCAAAGGCAAATAATATCCTATGTACACATACAACATGCCAAGGTAAATGTTTTATTATTCGACGCAGGTATTCGCGTATGTAACATAATATAGGTATGTATAATGCTGCGTTGTAGTGAACGTGCTTTGCATACACATTTGCGTGCAGATAGGTACGTACGTTGAACTGCTACTGAGCTGGAAATAGGAGACACACACAGAAACCAACCTGTTCTCCCGTGAGAGGGAATGACGGTGGCCTTGAAACACAATACGACGAAGACGCTGAGTGGCTGGCTGGCTACCGGCGCAGGGGTGGCAATAAACCTATTCTATATTTGGCTTTC
Source organism: Epsilonema sp. ZAB3_2 (assembly GCA_030247985.1). Lineage (NCBI taxonomy): Eukaryota > Metazoa > Nematoda > Chromadorea > Desmodorida > Epsilonematidae > Epsilonema > Epsilonema sp. ZAB3_2. The sequence goes on from JASAMW010007554.1 coordinate 16,029, forward strand.
CACAGGTAGTGATCCTGTTTGCTTTCTTTGATTAGTATTTGGTTTTACATTTTCCATGGTGCAGGTGGACCCGTGCATGTATCGCATACAGCGCGCGCCGCGCTACTCGTTGAGAGCATGCCTGTCCTAGCGCGGCGCGATCTGTGCTCTAGGAGTACATGACACTGACGTGTTGTGAAATCGCAGTACGTACGTAATAGAAATCAATCAAGTGGAGGAAGGAGAGGAACTTCAGAACTAACAGGTACAGGTGAATCAGTTGAGCAGAGCTGATCTGACGGAATGAACGGTGTGGCGGCGCTGAAGAAGGATTCGGAAGCATTGTCAGTTTCATTACAATCACTCTTGGCTGTGTAAGAAGCAAGCACGTTCTCCTGTGCTGTACTGGTCGTTATCGTTATGTAAAATTTTATGTATATTTGCTTTACTGTAAATTACGCGAGGCAATTCAGGCCACTTCGTTCTGTTTGTAGCGATAATGAGTGTGGTTTATCGAAATGATCCTTGCACTTTCTTCTATCGTATGATTCATGGCGCGTTCACCAGACATCCGTTACGTCCGTAAATCCATCCGTCCGTCCGTCAAATCCGTAAAACGTATCTAGGAGTACATGGCACACCGCAAACAACCATGTACTCCTAGATACGTTTGACGGACGGACGGACGGACGTGACGGACGTCTGGTGAACGCGCCATCACTGCTAACGAATACAGGTGACTCGAATTTTCTCGCAGTCCTATGATTGAGGCAACTGGAGCTATTAGTACGTATGTGCAGTGCATGCATTTACACCTCCACCCTTTGCTGTGTTTTTAGGGTCGACAAGAACAGTTTTCAAGAAATTGGTGGCAAATTTCACGATCTCTATTTGCACATTCAAGCTCTGCGCACATCCGTGGCTGCTCTACAGGGCGCAGATTTGAGCGAAGCAGAACAAACGACGCGTATCACTCAGTTGCAAGCGCAAATCAGCTTACAGAACGAGCTGATACGTCAGTATAAGGAGCTGGGACTAAGCATTCTGGACGAGAATAACAGCAGCAACGCCTAACAGCGACAGACTGCATCATGAGTGCTACGGATGCAGCTGAAAAGGCGAAGGAAGACGAGACAGAAGAAGAAGAAGAAGATAAGAAACTACGCCAACCCACCACGTCAACGTCATCTATCATGCAAGAAGACGCGGCAAAGCCAGATGTAAACCTGGCGAGTTTACTGTCGAAAAATGGCAAAAATCGACTGCCCGTCCTCTGCCCAATGTGCGATTCGGTGATTCTCTCTCCAAATGCCGGTCAGCTGCAAGAATTCCAGCGGGCGTTGCCCAGTTTTTCTGTCAAAAAGGAGAAAAGCGGCGAGAAACTGGAGATTTGCGGACGGTTTTGGTCGGTGCAGGACATGTTCGCATTCGAGAACGTGGGATACACGCACGCTGTGGACGGTGTCAAGTATTTGACGTGTGCGGACTGCGAGGTGGGACCTCTGGGGTTCCAGGAGAGTGGCAGCAAAATCAGCTACGTAGCTCTCGATAGAATCAAACATGGAACTACGTAATTCATGTTCAGTGCGCGATTTAGTGATTGATCAGAATTACCGTATATGGTTCCTTCTGTTCGTTGTGTACGGAGTTATATCTGTTCATGTAAACTATGGTGTTGCTGATTGAATTGTGAGCACATTGAAACAAAGATTGCTTTCTTTTCCATGTTCTTGGGTTTGGAAGTTGATTGTTGAACAATGAAAACGTTGGAATCGTGGTGATGCCTGCTGTTTATTATTGTGGCTGTGGCAGTGACGGACGACGCTGTGGTGTTTGCCAACTAAGTATACATAAATTTCATACCCGTGGTTATTTTAGCTTCGGATCTTGCTTTTTGCTACTAGTACCGCCACGTAAGATGACTGTTGACGCATGCAAGGAAGCCATCGAAGCTAAAGAGAAGGGCAATGTTTGTTTCAAGAGAAACCAACTGGATGAAGCACTGGAGCACTACAGTAGGGCCATCGCATTGGATTCTAGCCAAGCTGCCCTGTTTGGCAATAGGGCAATGGTGCATTTGAAGCAGATGAGGTACGTAGGTACATAGGTACACTGCACCTACATTTCCTGTGGTAACTGACCGCAGTGCGTGTACTGCACACACTACTGTATGTACCAAGATTACGTATGTTTTGAGGTTTTTGGAGGCAAAGAGGGATTGTGATAGTGCGCTGAGTTTGGATGCCAGTTTTGTCAAAGCGCTATATAGGCGCAGCGTGGCATTGCAATCGCTGGGTCAGCCTGATCTCGCGGAGAAAGATCTCCACGTGCTACTGCAGTTGGAACCGAACAACAAGGACGCGCAGATAGAAAAAGCCAAGTTGGAAAAGCAAAAGGTACCGTAAGCAGTGAGGACCTGGTGAGGTGACCCCCCTTTTTGTTTGACTGTCTGAATTGAAATGCGCAGGTGATACAATATTCAGATTAGATTGAGCGATGGTAAGATGGGCTATGTGCTGACTCCAGTGTCCATGGATCAACAAACATCTTCCACTGCTGAGGAAATGTTTCCGGTTAGTGTATCGCTGAGACCACCAGGCAGGACAAAAGCAGCTGGAAAAAACAATGTGGAGATGGAAACGGTTGCCGCTGAGCCCATCCTAATGGAGCAGGAAGCGTCCACCACTGACCCCGTCCCTGAAGCCGCCTCCACTCGGTTTCAGTTTGTCAAAAACTGGATATCACTGCAGCATCGCCCAGTCGCAATGGCGCGCTATTTCTTGGTAGGCAGGCAACGCCCCTCACTGTCATACCCTTTACTGTACTAGTAAGATACGTACCGTACATGTACGTACTGACTGAAGGGGACACTTGTGCCATGAAAAGTGGAGCTAGCTAAAGGGCATCAGGGGGTAATCATCGCCATTATCTTTCGTGTTGTGTCGGAAACGAAATTCTTTTCTGGCGCTAATTACATGCCTTTATGTATTCTACCACATGGCCACTTGAAGAATGGATGTTTTGTACGGCACGATTGCAGAGTTTACGGGTGGAGTCCTTTCCTGAACTGTTCCAAGAGTCACTGGATGCTGACACCCTGTCACAGATCATCGTGTCTCTTCAGCAGCTGTCGTCCCATTCCAAATTGGATTCAGAAGCGTTGATTGCCAGCTTCAAGGCGCTTACCGAATTGCCACGCTTTGAACTGGTGGCCATGTTCCTTCCACCCGCTCATCTTGAAGGTTTGCCGTTGTGTCAGTGTAGTAGTGTGTGTCGTAGCGGGTTATTGGATTTAGCGGGATGCGGCATTAGCGGGATGTATACTGTAGTGTGTGTGTGTGCGCACAAAAACGTAAACATTCGTATTCTGCTGTTTCAGTTTTGAAAACGCTGGTGCAAGCGCACGGTCAAGCACATTGTGAACAGGTAAGGATAATTTTGAATCGTTTTGGAATGTCATCATGACCACTGCTGAGGATGCAGTGACGAGAAGAGAAATCATTTATTGGCAACCGAAACAGTCATACGGAATAAATAGGCCTACGTGACAGTTGAATACAGTATGAATTACAACGGCAGTTTGAGGCATTGCAATAATAAGCTATTGAATCATTACGTGAGCACCGTGGCATTGAGGAGTATGTCGCCAATGATAAATAACAAGAAAAACCACTCAAAACGTCAAGAAATTTGTACATTACGCAAACAAACTTATCTCGTACTGTACAAACATACTACATACCTATTTTCAACACATTGCCTATTGTACATACAATTTGTAGAAGACCTAAATTATTGCGTTGGTACTTACAAGGCGACGCGACAATGGCAAGAAATAAGTACATACTTTTCCAGGTAAAGCAATATTATGGTTGAATAGGCAGCCTTGCACATCACCACCTCTAAATCCCACCATTCTATCGTCTCCAACCGGTGACAAGCGCAGATTTCGTATGTACAGTACAGTTGTAGGCACCTCGTGGCGTAGCCAATGGAAAAATACTAATTTTATGACAAGTTGCAACTGTTCATTCATCATTCCCGCCAGGAGTGATGTGGATTTTCATCGATCACCTCACTGAGCGTTGAAAAATTTCCTCGGCCCAATCGTGCATGCGATTGGCGTTTCGAAAGTCTCGCGATCGATATCCGCGCTCCACGATCAATATTTCCGCGGGTGGAGGAGGAGGCGGGAATTCTTGGTGGTCCGGTCGGAATTGAACTCGCCGTTGCGCGCCGCCGGCCGCCGTGGAAGATACCAGGCTGCTACTGACTGCGGGCGGCGAAGGACAGCAACTCTCCGCTCCTCCTCCTCCAGTTGAGCCTCTCTGACTGCTCGGATACTTGACTCCGTCCAGAGTGCTGCGACTTTTTCGACTTGAGCAAGAGCTGGAGCGCGAGGGACGCGGAGGAGGCGGACCGTGAGGCCTCCCGCCTCCTCTGCCCTCATTGGCTCCCGACGAAGCCAGCTGATTGGCTGGCGGCAGGCTCTGCTTACGCTTCGGTGGACGCGGAGGACATTTGCCTCCTGCTTTGCCGCCTCCGCTTCGTACCGAGTTCTCGTACACCCGCTCCGATACGCTGCGCATTTCCGAACGGGCCGAATGTTCAGAAACGGCTGCAGCAGCTTGTAGGGGCACTGGCTCCACTCTCACCTGCACTTCTCTCTCCACTACTCCACCTCGACGGCTGCTCTGGGGACTACCGTACTCGCTGGTGGATGTACAGTCAGCAGGCACCGGCAGGAGTATCGGTACCACCGGCGGTGAATGCGCTTGTTGCTGTGAGCTTGAACCCGCCATTCGACGGCGCTTCGCGTGGTGTCTCGCTGAAACACGTACAGCGTGCTGGTACATTTGAAGAACAACTTCGCACCGCCTCAATTCGAAACTCCCGTATAATGCATCCTTCCCTGTTTTACATTTCATGAGCTTTCTCCTGCTATCCGTCGTGCTGCAGTTTCCATCTTCCGATGGGTACAAATCCGAGGATGAGTCTGCTCCACCTCTTAGCATTCCTTGTTGCTGTTGCTGCCCCTTCATCTGACTCAAGCTTTCCGGTGCCTTGCGCCAGAGTCTGGCTCCTTTGCGCAGTTGATGTCCCACGGCTTCCAGCTTCTTATCCGCGTAGCATTGCAGACTGGCGAAACTGAAATGACTGTAGGTGTCTCCGTTGTGGGTGACGAGGCCGCCCATCGTTGTCGTTCCCTCAGATACGCTGGAATCCCAGGGCAGGAGACCAGTGGAAGCCGAACCTCCGCTGTAGCGCCGCCAACACAGACAGAAGACGAAGGAACTTTCGGCGAAGAAAAAGAGAGCCGCGAAGAGGAATATGGTGATGAAAAGAGGACGGAGGATGCAGATGTTTCCGGCGCGATACAGGACCGATTTGGACTCTGCAAGCAGAATTTAGTTCAAACGTAAACCTAGCTCTTAAAACCTCACAATGGAACACGAAAACGATTACGCGACTGTCGTAGGTCCTATTGAACCGTCCTATTGTGTTGCATGATATCAGTACTATTGCGCTTGCGTATACGTACCTAATCCATCCAAACTGGATCCTCCATACGCGCTCTTTGGCAGTTTGTCCACTATTGTGAAGATACCGGAAATGGCACCGTTTTCTATCACATCTCCTTTGTATTTCGAACTGGGAGTGGAAGTTGTCGTGGCTCTGGTCAGGTTCCAATTACGGTAGAATTCTTGCTCAAACTGATTCGGGTCGAATGTCCAACTCTGTCGCTTTTTCCTACCCCAAGAGTTCATGGGGAAGCCGTCGACGGTACATTGAACCTGGAGCATGTACAGTACGTAGTTGTAAAAAGAACGGCTCACCAAGCCAAATAATCACCGAGTGATGCTACTGTAAAAGTGAATGGTAACGTACGGGATGGCAGACATCAAGACAAATGTCCACGACGCATCGCAATTTGACACTGCGCGAGCCGTCAAATCGAAACATGACCATCTTCGTGATGAAGCCATCATCAACTTTTCGAATTGGCTGACTGATGATGCGGTGTTCGAGATGCGGATCCGGGCAACTGCAAAAGCACCAACAATGCGATTGCATTACCAAATCAAGAAATGTATGGTGCCGTGCACTATTGAGGCAGTAGCTATCGCTTTACGTATCTCACCCGTCAGCGATGAGTTTGAGTGGCTCGGGATCTGGCGGATTTCCTCCCAATCGTTCGGCTTGACACTCGCGAATGAAAAAGCCGGCACCAGGGGGAGCTAGTGGATAAGGAAAGCACACTCACATATACGTACTAGTAGTATACACGAGCCAGCTCAGTTTATAGTGCGCAGCAGACGGAATAGTGCGTGCATTACCATCGTTAACACTCCAGAACAAATCGCATTCTTCGCCAAGCAGCGCCTGATGTACTGGGTCTCCATTACGCAAGATATGCATGGTCACCATCAGATCCAGTGTTTTCCCACCCAGACCACCTCCAGAGCCTGACACGTCCGTCACAAAATTCGGCGATCCACTGAAAAAGATTCATCACCGTACGTAGGATTTGTACTCCAATCCGCCAGTAAACATATGCTACAGGTACAGTATGTTACGTATGTCCATAGAATAGTACCCGATATTAGCTCGCGTTGCCGTCTCTGCCACCCGGTTGCGTTCGTGTGTGTAGTCACAGGTGGCGTTGAACATCTGGTCCTGCGCGGTCACCAGTCCGGGAACACCGAACGAATTCAGCTGCACCACCAGTTCATACGAGAATATATTCGGCTCCTTCAAAAGATCTTCCTGCTCAGTATGATACACAACAGTAACATCATGAATGTGTCTGCTTACGATTTCTCTTCCTCCGCAATCGCTCACACCGTCCTTTGCTCTGCCTGGCCCAGTCACAGCTTCGGCTCCGGGGAATGGAATATTGAGCGTGACTTGAGTGGTGGAGTTGAAATTCTGACGACACGTGCTGTGGCGATGCTTCACAAAAATCGATCCGCTCACCGGTCCAGGAAATGATACATGGACTCGTGTGCCGTCGAATCGACACTCCACGGTCACTGAAAGAACGGTGAAGCAATTTGTTACGCATACCTACTATGTACTTACATACGTGTCATACACGATTGTACCGTGCATGTATGAAGGCGTATGTAACGTTATGCAGCACACAAATGTATACGTACGTACATAGTAAAGTACACACACACATAGGTAGGTAGGCACTTGTAGTGTATAATGAAGGACATACGCACAACACACCTACTTTCATGTACGTGTACATACCTGCTGATGATGTACGTACATACCTGCTGATCCTGTGCAAGATCCCTTCTCCGAATACACGAAATCCCTGGCTGACTCCAAGAACTCTGCCGTATTATCCGGCGGTTTCCGACTGTCGAAATCGCTCAGATCGCAGGCGCCCGTCCGTTGGTCAAAGGCGGCTGATCGACATGGGAAGTTTAGGCTCTGTTCGCAAAGCAGTTGACAATCCGCCAGCGATGGAGCGTTGGTGGTTCGGAGGCGATATATCTCCTTTGGCCGACGATCCTGGTAGACTTGCTTGAATTTGCAGTCCAAGGGCACTGAAAAAGACAAGACAGGTGTATAAAACGGGGCAGTTTTGCCTAGTTGACACATCTGGACAAAACATACTAAGTAGTAGTAATCATGATATGGATGTACCGCTGTTGCACTGATTCTCATAGTAGTCCACTCCACTGCGTCGACGCAGATTCTCCGCTCCTTTGCTCCGACAGTTCTCAGAGTTTAGTTGACACGTTGACGTCAAGGTATCGTAATTTGCTGATCGACATCTGCAGGCATCAACAAAATTTTAAGCCACATACAATTGCGATAACAACGACCACTGGGATGCAGTTTGGGGTCTTACTGCGGCATTCCTTTCTTCTTGAGGCACATAGAGAGACAAGAGTCGGCGCTTATGCCAGTGATAGTGGATGTGACGTAGCCAGCAAATTCCTGATTCCGCTTGAACTCGAAACCGTAGAAAAAGTTGCCACAAGGAGACGCATCTGTAAAACAAGATTGACGATTGACGAATACTAATGTACTGTACGTACGGTATGAATGTAGGTACATAACCTACCTTCTACACATCTAGCTTCATAGTAGGTGGTAGGCTGATTAGGGCTGTAAGACAAGCTGATCATTGTGGTATCCTGATATGTCCACGAGCACTCGTTAGGGCGATAATCCACGGACCGACAAGTGAACTGAGTCTCATCAGTGCATCTGCAAACATTACCATACATACGTAGAATGATTAGTGCTGAAGAATTCAACAAGCCAACGAGAACGCCGCATGGATTCCCTGCATCGGTTCAGTCATTCACTGGCAAGAAGTGTGCGAACCCTGAGGTCGACTCCTGTCCTTATTCTTGAATACGCACTGCATATACAGTACATAACATGTACCTGACAACGCAATCCCTGGGGAAAAAGCCAGAAACGAGGCCCGAAGTTTCGAATCCCGGCAACTCCGTATTCTCTGATTTCACGTATAAGCGATCGTAGCCTTTCGGACATAAGCCAGGACCTGTTGAAAAATGTTGTGGGTGTAAAGTATACTTCATACGTACTCTGAACATAGTACCTACCTATGGAGCATGCGATGAAATATTACTCCTTTCTTTACGCTTACTGCTGTAGCAATTGTTCTCGAAGTAATCAACCACAAAACCCTGAGTATCTGTGCTGAAAAGCTCCGGCTTGGTCAGACGACTTTCCGTATTCAAAAGGCATTCAGTCTGCAAACACATTTCGTGCCTCCTCCTTCTCCACCTTACGTACAGTAGGTATATAGTAGGTAGATTGTCAGTCTGAAAGAAAATCTAGAACTCACCGTGTTGTAGTAGTACATGAGGCTTTTGCAGGCGAATCCCTTTTTGCGTTGAGCGCTGATGCAAGCGTCTAGGCACTCGAGTAAGCTCGGCATTTCCGTCACTTCCTGCGCGAATCCAACCAGCACGTGCATCTCCACTCGATTGAACGCCATCACTCCACCACAAGTCTCAATCGCTGCAACAAACCAGTATCAGTGGTTAAGGAACCTCGATACATGTACAGTAAGAGATACTGTATCTCAAATACAAGCAGATACACCTACATACCTGACAGGCAGATCTTTTCGTGGTAGTCGATGTCGATTCTGTCAAGAAGTGGCGCTCTTCCCCTGGGCATGGACTTCTCTGCGCTGAGGTAGCAGATGAGATTGCGATTGTCGTACATGTACGCCTTACACGGGAACAAGTCGCCTTTTCCGTTCTAGAGAGACAATCGGCCACTTTCCCAGGGAGGAATTATTTATTATGTTTATTGTGCTATGGTGCAGTTCAGACCTGATTAGAGTTGCAGAAATGTTGACATGTTTTCTTGTCGATCTGCATCAACCGAAGGTCTTTGTGTTCCTTCAACTCCTTGTTTTCACTCTTCGCGTACTGTAGCACTTGCGGAGCGAAACATTGCGCTGCAATAAGATGCAGCCAATGAGCAGGAGTACATAATACTGCACAGCTGGTACCAACGAAAGCACTTCTTCATACGTAGTGGAGTCTTACTTCCGGCGCAGTTGTTATCAAAGTAATCCACGATGAATCCTTGTGTGTCGTTGGAGAACAGATCCGGCCGATTTCTCCGATCTTCTCTGTTGAGGATGCATTCCTGCGTCTCGTAGTAGTACATCACCGACTTGCATTCGATTCGCAGCGTGTGCACTGACTCCAAGCACGTGCGAAGACAATCGGACAGCGTCGTCGTACGGAACACCTGGAAAGAAAACCCGTGAACGATGGAAAATCACATTAGCTTATATAGCAGGAACGCAGCGTTGGAGATACTGGCTCATTACGTACCTCCAAAGCGTATCCTACCAGTACGAACTGCGGTACTCTTTCGAATGAGAAGGGCGCGTCGCAAACTTGCTGAGCTGAAAAATGACACTTACACGATGTACACAACACACCTTAGCCCACATTGGTGTTTCCTGCACGAAATACTGCTGTGTCCAGTACGTACCGTGCATCATGCCATGTCTGACACTAATTATTGGAAAAGCATACAGGGCAGACAAAGTTCTTGGAAGAAGGCAGCGTCTTCATGACTAGAGCGAACCATCTCTCCGGGTCCGAACGGTTGAGCACTGTCACCGCTGAGCACGCAAGATTGGCTGCTGATGATGTACTGGAAGGAGTTGCACGGAAAAGGCTGATTGCGATCATCCTGTAAAGTAAACATGGCGTGAATCAATCGATATCCCCCATGGTATAGCTCAATGTGTGCGAATGTGTATAGTATAGTATTGAAGATGTGCACACGGGATGATGCATCCATCACTGCGCGAGTCAATGACTGATGATGGCACACGTGAGCTACTGTTTCAGTAGGTGAGTGGAGTGAATGAAGACTTCTCTCTTTGACACTTCTGTGCCACATTCCTCCTCCCCTCGTTTCAGGAGTAAGAATAAGGGGGAGTTTTTTCGAGGGAGTTTCTTTTCTTGGACTTTATCTGCGCGTCTTTCTTACGAGGTCGTCCATGCACTTCTGACTGCAAGTCATCAGCGATACGTCAATCAACGTCAGCTGGTTTCCTGTGTTCAGCTGATAGCCGTGTGAGCGCAGGAAAGATGTACGGTTCCGCTCGTTGCATTGCGCTGAAAAGAAACAGCAAGAACTTTTACATTGCAAAAAGCTTATGTTCTGTTCCACAAAACACGAAGTCACATTGCCTGTCTCCGTTCAAAGATGGACATCGAGCGCCGAGAACACACACCCCCCAGCCACAAGCATACGAACTGACTGCAGCAGCAACATATTGCAGACGACAAAACAAAGAAACGAAACAAGCCCAGGAACAAATATTGACATTGAGGTCGGTGGTTCCATGCAATGGTGCGACCGACACCACTATAACCCATGCTATGCTTTGGATTGTAATTGGCCACAGCAGGCACAGACTTGCCCCCATTGTTCCACAACTGACGCACTATTATGCCGGTCGCTCATGTGCCGTCGTGTGACTGACCACTGTCGTTCATGCTTTGTCCATTAACAAGCAGCATTGGCTGGTACACCGACACCACACCCACGAATGCGTACGAGTAAAAATGTAGCCGTGTTAATTTTAGCTTGTAACTACACCTTTAGTACATGTTAGGTATGGCCTAGTCAGCCAGCCTCGAACCCATGGGCTTATGATAAACACAACTAAAGAATAAAACAAAAATAGCACGTGCTACTGATTAGAGTTCTGCAATGGGTAGACATTCAATTCGGCCCGAGCAGAGCGGGGTGGATCATGACTGAAGCCCTGCACCCCATCTACTGGAACTGGCTACTGATTAGTCACAACGCCATTTAGTGCAATGAGCAAATGTGAGTGTACAAGCTATATCAATATTATGTTGTTTATTTACTTTGTTGAGGAAAGTCCCCGATCACTCACGAGCCACCCACACGCCCTTCCCTGGCTTGGCCACACTATTTTTATTTAAGAGACGTTTTCTGTAAGGATTGAGAGTAGCCTGTAGTATAGGCGGAAGGGGGGTACTTTTTGTGAATCGAGATAATATGCCTATCGGATTCCCCATCAAAAACTGCATATGTTGATGAAGTTTTAGGAAAAAATTTGTTCAGGCATCATCGAGATATTGATGGGTAAAGGTGGGCAGGTCGCATTTTTGCCGTTTTTCAACGTTTTTAGCCATATTTCAGCAACCGAAGGGCTTAGAGGGCTACAATTTGGCATGCGGAAAGATCCCATAGGGACCCAAGTCTGGACCAATTTTGAGTCCAATCGGCCACCTGTGTGGCGCGATATAGCGTCACAAAGTGCATTTCTGTATATTTTGCACCTGTTGCAAATTTAGTTTTTTGAATACCACGGCGCGAATACATGCCCTGCACGGGGTAAAATTTTGACAGCAAGTAGAGAAGGGTTAGGCCTAAAAACTTTAGTACTACCGCAAAAAATCTCTATAATTGGAATTGGGACTACAGTCCTCTCGAATAGTGAAAAATACAGCAAAAATTTTCCCGCCTTTTTTATTTTTCAAGATAAATGAGCAATACCACTGAAACTTTTTCCTTGTAAGTAGCCTATCTTATGTAGAATTTGATGTAGATTTCAAAAATAAAATTGTTTTTCCCAAAAAATTTAACCCTTACCCTAAATTCACAAAAATATACTACTTTTGCAAAATTATATGCTAGGGGTTAAATTTTTTGGGAAAAACAATTTTATTTTTGAAATCTACATCAAATTCTACATAAGATAGGCTACTTACGAGGAAAAAATTTCAGTGGTATTGCTCATTTATCTTGAAAAATAAAAAAGGCGGGAAAATTTTTGCTGTATTTTTCATTATTCGAGAGGACTGTAGTCCCAATTCCAATTATAGAGATTTTTTGCGGTAGTACTAAAGTTTTTAGGCCTAACCCTTCTCTACTTGCTGTCAAAATTTTACCCCGTGCAGGGCATATATTTGCGCCGTGGTATTCAAAAAACTAAATTTGCAACAGGTGCAAAATATACAGAAATGCACTTTGTGACGCTATATCTCGCCACACAGGTGGCCGATTGGGCTCAAAATTGGTCCAGACTTGGGTCCCTATGGGATGTATGTGTTTACCAAGTTGTAGCCCTCTAAGCCCTGCGGTTGCTGAAATATGGCTAAAAACGTTGAAAAACGGCAAAAATGCGACCTGCCCACCTTTACCCATCAATATCTCGATGATGCCTGAACAAATTTTTTCCAAAAACTTCATCAACATATGCAGTTTTTGATGGGGAATCCGATAGGCATATTATCTCGATTTACAAAAAGTACCCCCCTTCCACGTACTATGCAACCGCTACAGAAAACCTTTCTTAACACTTTACTTGTTGTCGCGATGCTATGTGTCATGTCGCCGATAACAAAAAGTTGTTATTGTCAGCTTTTGGCATAAATTTTGTTTCATGCTCGCTTATATTCTTTTCCACGTGCGATGACCTGGAGCTGGGATCGGCAAACAAATAGCTGAAAACAGAGCATAGTCGACCAATAAACAACCGAATATTCCGCATGCTCCAGTCACTGGAGCATGCGGAATATTAGTCCTTCCAATGCCGTAAATATGTACTGTACGTACATAGTATGGACATACTCCTAAATTGTGGGCCCACGTTAGATATGTTTTCAACTGGGTTATGTTTGTTTTGTTTTCGGCGTCCCAAACTCCGCCAGACATAGCATAGAATAGCAGCAAAATACGATATACCAATACATCATTCGTACTACAGTATCCCATCCACATCCAACCCGTTTTGTATACATTACGATGTGATGTCTGTCTCGTTGTCTGGCTCCAGTTGCGATGCGAGCTAAAGTTTCCCGACTCTTCAAATTTACGAACAAAATTGTCGCTCACCTCACCAGCGAACTATTGTATGTACGTGCGTTCATTACTACTGGTCAGGTATGTGGAACCTACAAAGGCCTATGCTTAGCTTTGTTGGGGAGGTTGGTAGTGCATGTTGAAATTGCACCTCGACGCCGTGGACTGGCAAAATAAACACAGACGACGATCACGGAAAAGAGAATTTTCTCGTTCAATCAAAGAACAAAACAAACACTAAATATGCCTGGTACAAAAAGGTATCCACTAATAATCACATTCCCTTGCCTCTCCACCCACCCTATAACATATTATCTACCTCAACCTCGGCGCAAACAAGGGGACTCCGCTATCGGCGCCTCTGCTCATACTAAGGTTACGACCATTACTCTACCTGTCACAGCAAATTACGTTTTTTACCCTGTCCCTATTTTAGCTGCAAGCACACAACCATGCCGTCAAACGGAAAACAAGCTTTGTATTGCCATTGGCAAAAACGTAAAGCATGCAAGCTTTGTCAGTAACACAATGGCATTGACCATCGACGCCCACAACAGAGATGCCAACAAAGCAGTCAGTTTAACGTTCAAAGCGCAAATTAACCGTAAGCAAGACAGACAAACAAACACAACAAAAGGCACCAGTAAGCAATAAATAATGACCGATAAAGTACAGTATGTACCTGTCACGTGGTGACAAAACGCGAGCAGCCACATCCAGCCGAAGCAGCGTGCCGATCCGTCCATAGTAATGCGCTGTGGGCCAGAGCGTTGTCCTCAAGTCAGCATGACGTAGCTACATCCATGCAGGCAGACAGGACGGAATCAGAACGGAAGGACGTCTCCGAGGAGTGAAGTAATCCAAGCACTAAACTTCGCTCAAAATTTCACCTCTACGTGTCGTGTCTCGGCTTGATTAGCATAGGTAAACAGTTGGGCCGGGCCACGGTTGTGTAATGGTTCAGCAGTCAAGCCTCCATCTCATTGTGCAAAAGGCATCCGACTCCAATCTGTGGCAAATCCACCCACCCACACTGTTCTCATCCTCGCCCGTGCATGATGCAATGTGCATGAAGAAGACAGACACGCGATGTGGCTGATCTTTTTTTTGCGGACATTGTCGATGATTGGATTGTTGGGAGTTATGGGTAGCGTAGTGCCTCATGGCCTAACCTTGAAAGGTGATGGGCCATCGCAGATATACCAAATCCACTGCATAAGATACACCCTGATTGTGTGTGTGTATAGATAGAGGCTGGGTGCGCTGTTTTCGGGTGCACTGTGTATGTGTGTCAGTGTCATAATGTGGTGTCTTAGATGGGGGCTGGAGGGAATCTCCAACTTCCGAGTCTAATTTGAGCCCAGCCTCGGCGCATGGGTGTAATGATGGAGTTTGGTTATGGCTGGGATGATGATAGAGTTTGGAAGGAAATTTTCCTTCTTCTTCACATTTTTCTCAGCCATTACCTAAATTTTCCATTTCACCCAGCCCGCCGCACGCGAGTGGAACAATCGCTCATTGCGCGCCCTTGAATTATCCACACACCCACCCCATGCCCATACTATCATGATGAACCGATATCGGCAGATATGGCCAAGGTGCGTCTCGTCCAATACACTCACCTCCCATAGGTATATAGATGCTCCCCCTGACTGAGCATGCAACATGCTGATCCATTTACTGAGTCAAAGTGAAGGAACGTGCCCGCCTTCTTCGCTATGTACTTGATTGTTTGCGTGGGGCTTTCTCTGATTGTTCAAAGGGAGAGGAAGATGTCAAGTCAATCTTGCGTGAAAACGTGAAAAGTTTATTACTTGTTTAGGTAGGTAGATACTGGTGTGTACGTACGTATGCACCAAAACATGAGAACTTGCCGTTGATTGATACTTAACGCAAGATTACATTTGTACAATGCTACGCTGAGACACAATGACAATAATATGGACTTGGTAAAATATCGGACAATATAACATGTTACAACAATGACCATGTGTGTAGGTACAAAATTATTTGGTGTCATCGTAGATGGCATGCACGACAAAACAATTTTTAGTACGTAAAATAGTTACAGTAACCACATAGAAACATAATGGCCAACATGGTAAGATAACAAATATGACGACGGCAGTGAAATTGTTGATCGTCAGCGGAAGGAAACAAGCAAACAACAACAGACGACGATGATGATGTATGCACCTGGAGTGAGAGACATTCAGAAGCGAAAGACTCCGTATGTACAGTGAGTGAGTAAGTACAACATCAACAGTAGAGCACAAACAAACGAAGCAACAAACACCAGTGCAAAAGGTAGTATAGTAAGAAGAACAAGGAACAAAACATCCGGCTTGCTTAGAGAGTAGGCAAAACATGCAAAAAATTTACACAGCCCCTAACGCTTATGATATGCAATAGCAGCCCCTCCTAAACAAAACAACAACAATCCAGTTTAGACGCCCTAGATCCAACCAAACAAAAATATAAAAGAAGCGAATCAATAACATGTGGAAGGCACGAGATAGCACGGCATACTGAACATAAGCAATAATCCAATTCATAATCGGAAAGCAAAAACAAGAACAAAATTCAGAGAGACACAAACAAGCATTGACGCCAGGAGCACGGCAACAAGAGCTATTTTTGTCAGCATTAGCAAGCTGCTGAGCGCCTGTGCATGTACTACTACAGTATGTACGCTTCGAGTGAGCTCTACCACTCAACCATAGTACCATTCTGATTCTGTCTCAATTAGCAAACATCTCATGTACGACTCAAAGCCAGCGGCTAATGAAAGCTTTAGATCAAAGCAAGATGGCTAGCGTATTGGTCAGTATGTGATTGCTGAGAAACAAACAAACAAACAGACTATGCACAGTAGCAATGACATGCTCTCCATGTAGTGCGTTGGTTGACTTGGACCGAGGTGTGTACGCGTTATACATGGTTACGGTAAGCCCCGACGATTGGCATCACCCCTTCGCTTCCCCCTCCCCAATTTCGGTGTCTGTCTGCAACAGCAACAGCCAAGAACAAATACAAACAATGCCAGCGAGCACTGTGTGCTGTTCTTGAGATGAGGAAGTGATTCTTTCTCTCTCTGTTCTGCGCCCTCAGCAAGCAAAACGCTATAGAATCCGAATGTATGTATACCTGCCGCAACTGCATTATGTACGTATGCCTCAATAGACTAGATGCCAGCAATACAAACACGAAGAAGTCCGACCGACAAACAAGAATCTACACAGCCAGCAGCAGCAGCATTTCGTGCTAACCGCCGGTCCACAAAAATAAACACACATCATCACTCCACACACAAACACTGCCTCACTCTCATACGTTGCAGAACAGAGAAGTCCCCTCCATAGCATACATAAGCATCCACCGTGTGTATGTACATACATAGCCTCCTATGTTCCTGAACATTCTGCGCGGATGGCCGGTGTCCTGGCACGAACGGCGCTGCCTCTTAATGCATACATTCGCAAGGCTTCTCTTCTCTCTCTGTTAGCTTGTTATTAGCTACGTGCGTCGCTAGCCTCATCTCTTTTGCTGCTGCAGCTTTGTAAAGAGAGGCAGCAGCTTGTGCCCCGCTTCCCTATTTCGTGTTTACATTCTCTCGCTGCGTGTGTGTCTGTGTCTGCTGCTTTTGTGCTTGTATGTATGTGTGTATGTACCTACCTTAACCTATTATACGTCGTCGTCGTCGTGCAATGCAAATCAGCCCGACCGGCGAGGTTGTTGTTGTTCTATGCTACATACTGCTTCATCATCAATAGGTGCGCGGCAATGTCCAGTTGAAAGCCTAACAAAAAGCAGACACAGACAAGAGATCGGAGCGTTAAAGCGAGTGCCCAGTCACTCCTCCACCCGACACCTCACCTCAGCCTGCACTGCATACAGAGTGATTGCGATTGAGATAGAGAACACAAACAACTTCACACACAAGCACACGCAGACACATCACACACCGTCCGTCCATCGCCGTGCCAGCTTATATCAGTGAGTCCAACACGAGGCTGATTCGCCACTACACTCATATATCGGCCGCCAGAACGCAGCAAAAGCAAAGAGAAAGCCAAAGCAAAGCGGACAACACACAACAACTTCGCGGAGCCAGTCTTGACCTCGCCCTCCATCCACCTATGTACTACATGTCTCACCTCACGTCATTCAGCAACCAAACAACCTGGGCCGCACGCAATGCGCACTACTGCAAACAAACAACTCGGCCATCACTGCTCACACGTCATCTCAGGACTGGCAGCGCCGCCAGCCAAAGTACACAAGGAAGCAAAGCGAGAGAGAGAGAGAACAAGCGACCGGCCACAATCCAGTTGAAGACTGGAACTGAGTTGAGGAACACCGCAGCAGCTGCTGTAGTCAGCTGAGCTGTATCTGGAGCGAGTCACTCACACTCGCATTGTGACAGGTGCTCGCCAGCAAAAAAGCAACCACATAGCACGATCAAAATATTGACATACCACCCACAGCGGACGCGCGCACACATACACACAATCACAGCACCTCACTAAATGACACTCACGCCCAGTTGTTCTAGAAGGTACAGAAGCAGCTATTATACCCTGCTACGTCTGCAACAGCAGCGAAACAACATAACGAAGTGGACAAACGAGAAAAACGTCACACCCTCCCGCCCGCCAGTCCCATCGCCAACCAACGCACTGGATAAAGACATCGACATCTTTCACGCGCACACTGTACATACAATTACATACCGTTATTCATGCTGTACATAACCTACAGTACGCAACCAACGCTACCATTCATTCCCTGCTGTTGTAACTCTGCTCACTAGACTGCAGGTAAGCTAAAGCGCCATTGATTGAAGCGGTCGAATCCCACTCACTCTACGTTACGTAGTATCCGTCTCCATCTCATTGGTCTTACTGCCCAGGAGCCACAATATGCCCAGCTGTTCCATTGACCATTGGAAGTGCAGCCAGAGCATCTACTCCATTGACCAGTTGTTGTCGCTGCTGTTGTTCAGCTTTGGACGGCAGTGGCGATGTCAATTCACCCAGCGCAGCTTCCACCACGTGAGACACGGAAACAGATGGCAATAACAGTTGATGATGAGATCCAGCACGATGGCAATTATTGTTCAATGGGTGATGGTGATGCTGCTGAAAGCCCATGAGCCCTTCTCCACTGGACATGAGGCTGGTGGGTGACAAAAGGCCATTGGCCGCCGTTGCAGTCAGTGCTGCAGAGTGGCTGCGATGTTGCTGCTGGTGATTGGACGATGTTGTCGGCAATAATAAGCCATTAGCTGCATTACCAGTTGTAGCGTTGGCGCTAGTATTGTTGTGATAGGCAGCTAGCGTTGCCTGATGCTGCTTAGCGGCAGCCAGCAGCTGCATTTGCAGATGCAGAAGCTTCTGCTGGGTCAGCAGAATCTCATCCGCCAGCGGCAACTGCTGCTGATTCATTCCTACGCCGCCAGGTGTCGCACCATTCGCTTGCGGTGACGTCATCAAAAGCGAATTGTCGTTGACTGCCGCTGCAGCAGGCGAGCGCTGTATGGGAAGTTGAGGAAAGTATCCGCCAGAGGGCACGGCGGACGGCGGCTGCGGTGACGTCATTTCTGAGGGTAGAGGGACGACGCCGGAAGCGACGCTAGGGGGCGCCACCATCGTCGGAAGCATGGCGTGAGGCAGACCGAACGGAGGCGTCACCACCGGACTAGAGCCATTCCCAGCTCGACTGTTGAAGCGCGATGCGGACCTGGGCTTTAGGCGGCCGTCTGTACATGCACAAGCTACGCAGTTTAGCGACCCATAATGAAAGCAAAGGATGGGTGGTTCTAAAGTAGGTAGTCGCCAGCTGTAAGAGCGTGTACGTATGTGTTCGCAAATAGATGTACTAGCCACTCTACTCATTGAGGGTAGAAGATCCCTCCCTCCCCCCTTGACCATTAGTAGACTTACTGAAGAGTTTGGGCAGGAGATCTTCTAGGCGTCGTTTCTTCTCGTCCTTGACTCCTCCGTCCGCTTCCGGGTCTTCGAGGAGTTGGGCCGGCGCCTCCGGACTCTGCGCTTTCGCCGTCAGATAGCGACTGCACTGCTCCAGATGGATCTTCAGACCCACCTTCTGCGCGTAGCTCTTGTCGCACGCCGGACACTTGTACGGACGCTCACCGGTATGCACGCGCTCGTGCACCTGCACAACACACATACATACATACATGCTCTGAACAACTGAACATACACATCTTTCGTACCCGGCGATTGAGAATGCTGCGATACATACAGAATCTCTCTTGTCACCTACCTGCATGTTTCCTTGATTGGTGAAGGCCTTGTCGCAATACTTGCACTTGAAGGGTCTCTCGCCAGTGTGCAGTCGGGTGTGCACGTACAAACTGGAGGCGTAGGCGAACTTCTTTCCGCAGTACTTGCAGATGAACTCCGTCTGTTTGGGCGTTCCGTTCGGCGCCCGTTGGCGTCTGGGAGACGGCGACGGCAGAGGCGCCGTGCTTATCTCCGTCCCGCTCGCTGCTGCACTCACAGACGTTGCTGGAGGTTGTTGCAGGTGTTTGTTGGCGTGCGTGGCTTCGTGTACGCTGAGCTGAGAGCGTTGAGCGAAACAGCGACCGCATTCCGCACAGCTGAACGGTCGCTCACCGGTGTGCGTGCGCTCGTGAGACTGAAAATTACTTACGGCGGCATGCTCATTAGCATTACGATCACATGACAGTCTTAAATAGGAATTACGTAAGTACATCCACTCCACGTGTAGGACATACTATTTACATACGTTCACACATGACATACTATTTATAGCCGCACTGTACCTGCAAGTTTCCTTGGCTCGCGAACGCTTTTGGACAGAAACTACAGCGGAATGGACGCTCCCCAGTATGAGAACGGATGTGCACCTACAAACATACAAATGCACACGTACTGTACAGTACATTTCTTATACGTACGTACGCCACTGTGACGTGCCCATACACCCGACATATAGGAATGTACTACTCTTCTGCCTTTTACCTGCAGACTACCGGCGTATCCGAAGGTCTTCTCGCAGTGCGGACACTGATGCCGCTTCTCTCCGTCCTCGTGCACCTGCTTCTTGTGGAGTTTCAGGTAATTCTTCAGGGTGAAGGACTTTGGACAGAGTTCGCAGTGGTACTGTCGCTCTCCGTGCGTCTTCTTGTGGGTGTAGAGGGCGCTGGGCGAGCTGAGACACTTCCCGCACTCCGGACACTTGTAGTTGCGCAGGCCCAGGTGCGACTTCTCGTGCACCGACTTCGTCCCGTACTGCGCAAACGTCTTCTCGCAGTAGCGACACCGATAGGGCCGCTCGCCAGTGTGAGTCCGCTCATGTACCTAAAGCCGTATATTGCGTATAGACATATGATACAGCCATCACAACTACAAATGACGAGATACCGTACACGGGGACGAGCAATATATGTGAAGTGACGTACCTGCAAGGTAGCTTTCTGCGTGAATCTTTTCTCGCAGTAGGAGCAAGCGAAAGGTCTCTCTCCCGTATGCGATCGCATATGCGCCTCCAAGATGGACAGGTAGGCGAAGCTCTTGCCGCAGAAACACGTGTGCAACTCTTTCCTCTGCCCTCCTCCAGTCTCCGTACTGATGGACAGTTGCTGCAACAGCTGCTCTCTGCTCAGAGACCGCGTCTGATTCTCCACGTTTCCGCCAGAGGGCGTCTCCGCTTCTTCGCCCCCACATTTCTCCCCCGATTCCCTATTCTCGCCCTCGGGAGCAATGACTAAGGCGGGCGAGTTGTTAGGATTGGGACGGGGCTCCATATCGTTGCTGGACGGTGTGGTGGATTCAAGATGGCCGCCGCCGATAGTAGGGGTTGAAGAAGAAGCTTCCTCGTCTCTGGCTTTCAGCTCTCTCAACGCGTCTCTCGCGTGTACCATGTTATGTTGACGCAGACTCGTCGCGTGAGCGAACGCCTTCGGACACAACTGGCATTTGTACGGCTTCTCCCCTGAAATGTACGTACATACCCTACAGTACCTCTATAAATACAGCATACACGAAGGTGCATGCATACTACAAGAGAATACTCACCAGTGTGTATGCGCCTGTGAGCATGCAGGGCGGCGGGTTGTATGAAGCGTTTGTCGCAGATTTCGCAGCGGTATCTCCTCTCTCCGGTGTGCGAGCGCTCGTGCATGATGAGCGAGGTCTGTTGGGCGAAGGTTTTCGGGCAGAATTTGCACTGGAATGGCCTCTCGCCAGTGTGCACCCGTTCGTGAGCCACCAGCGGATGGCGAAAGGCGAACTTCTTGCCGCAGAAGCGACATTCCCATCGCTTCTCCCGGTTGGCCGCGTACGCAGCAGCTGCGGCAGAAGTCGGCGTATCTGGCTGAAAAACGCATAAATAAGCATAGCTGCCATAGAAACGTACAGTACACGCTATAAACTGTATTGTACGTACGTACAGCGGATTCAGACTGCAGGAACGGTACGATGCACGGGAAAAGGAGATGGAAGGGTAAACAAATATATAGATCGGTACCGCAGGTATATGTACGCACGGCGCGTAAAACACGGGGACAGTTCCTTGCCTATTCCACAGAAGTTCCAAGGAATGTACGTATCTCATACATCATGGCAAACATATGTATGTACATATTTACAGTACTCGCCAGCTCACAAGCCTGATTGCCATACGTGCACAAAGTAAAGTACCAATGTATGTACTGTAGTACATTCTTATTACGTACCGCAGAGCTATTGTAGTCGGAGAATGCTTCCGGACTTGATCTGGAGCTGGCGGCCATACTCGACGTGTCCGTAGGCGAGTTGTTCCCTTCCGATGTGCTGCCGCCGCCTGTGGCGCCCTCTGCGTTGTTCGACGCGAACTCGTGTCGTTTCTTGTGCGTGTACAGACTGGTCCTGTGAGCGAAGTGCTTGCCACATACGTCGCACTGGAAGAGCTTGACGTCGGAATGCGAGATTTCGTGCGTTCGCAGCGAACCGACGGTGGCGAAGGTTTTGCGACAGTAGCCGCAACGGTAGGGCCGCTCTCCCGTGTGCTGTCGCTCGTGTATCTTCATGTTTCCCTGCGAAGCGAACGTCTTGGAGCAGAAGGCGCACTTGTACGGCTTCTCGCCCGTGTGGCGTCGTTCGTGAATCGTGAGACTGCCGCGCTGTGCGAAGCGCTTGTCGCAGATCTCGCATCTGTACGGCTTCTCCCCAGTATGCACGCGTTCGTGCGACTGTAGCACGGAATAGAACGGAAAGCCTTTGCCGCAGAAGACGCAGATGAAGGGTTTAGGCCCTGTAGGGGACGATGAGGGGATGCTGCTCGGGATGACACAATTGGCGGCGCTGCCAGATGAGGCGCTCGGGATAACGCATCCTGTAGCGAGACCGCCCAAAAACTCGGCAGATACGGCGCCGCTCAGTATGGAAGCGGCGATAGAGGCGGGCGGAAATAGAGACAACGGCGGCCTATCTTCTTCTCCTGGCTCATCATGTACAGTTTCAGTTACAACTTCCGCCGCCGTTCTGAGTTGTGAGTCTGTTGTCGTTTCCTCCGTCATTTCACTGTTGACAACAAAGCAGCTCTATCGTCGAAGAAGTAATGAGCAAAAGCGACAGAAATAAAAGGAGGCAACTGTAGGAAAGGTGTGAGATATGGCGACACTGGCTAAGGAATGGCTGTGTGTGGGTGGGTCACTGCTGCCTCTCCCTCCCCTTCTGGCCAGGAGACGGCCGCTTCTCTTCGCTTGCTTTTCCACCACAACAACACACAGTCATGCAGCAGCGAACGCACAAACAACAAGAAAGAATGTCAACAAACCAACCACTGGCACCGCACCGCACGCAGACGCACTGCTTTTTGCACACACAAAACGTGCGTACGTACATTCAAGAACCACTAGAGCTTAGGAGGACTGGAAGGTGTACGGTAGCGCGTTTGGCGGGGATACAAAATCTCAGTCCCGTGCTAGCTGCGTGATTTTGTAATTACCGCTTTTACTACGAGAAAAACATTGCGAATATTAGTAATTGCCGGACCAAGGACGAAATTCACATCGATAACTTCAGAGAGGAACAAGAGAGAAAGATAAAACTGGATATATGTTGCAGCCAAGACATAGGAGAATACAATTCCATCTGAATTATTCGCTGGTTGTGGGTAGTGAGATTGAATAGTGGGTAAAGAGCTAGGTAGTGAGATTGGGTAGTGGATTTTTGGCTACAACGAAGCTACGCCAAGATGCTGGGAAGCGAACTAGCCACCTCAATGCAATGGGTAGTTGAGTAGAGAAGAGACCTAGCAACATCTAGTGAACTGGGTAGGGTAGTGACTTAGCACTCGCTGCATAGGTACGTGGTTATAGATACAGTATTGAGGGTATAGTATTTAGGGTAATGCTTGTTTACAGTAGGAAAATTATAAACCAATGTTCTTGTCGCGCCATGGTCATGCTGGGCTGATGGCAGAACTGAGGTATAGACTATAGAGCAGCGTTTCTTATCCATGTAAACAAACAACCAGTCAATGGGTAGAAATAAAGAAAGAATGACAATTTAGAATGATGACATGCAGGTTACACAAGAAACTCAGACACCCACATGCAGACATAATCAGTGCACAGATTTGAAAGTTCTAGTAGATATGTAAGCATGTGGCTATCCTTGGCACTCATAGTCATAAGCAGTGTCGTAATCATTTAATCGCTTCTTTGTCCTTGTGACCACTAGTTGGAAAGGCTTTGGTGACCAAGTTTTTCAACTTAAATGCCAAAGTAAAGACCATCGAAGAGAGGAAAACAGCTGAGAAATCGTTTGATACCAGTTGTACATATGATAAACTGAAAAGCAAGTACGTAACTGTGACATAATGTTGCATCAATAGTAGTATGGTGACAGTGCGATATACCAGTTTCCCAATGAAGTAAAGGTTTTGGAAGAAATCTGGAGTCATAAATGAATTCCTCATGTAAAATTACCATATGGCACTCTCTTTTGGTGTATCTGTTGTTGCCTGTGTCCGTGAAAAAATGCATCTTTCTTACTGAGATTATGTACACCTAACTACAGCACCTTCCAGTCCTCCTACTCTAGTGGTTCTTGGTACATTGTACGTACGTTGTACTATACGGCATACGTACGGGCGTCTCGATCTCGATGCGCTGCCGCTGCGCAGCGCTTGTTGTGCGTGCGTGGTGTGATAAATACAGCGGCATACTTGCGAAGGTATTTCCTTATTTCTCAAGACAAAATTGGTCTAAAACAGCTGTAAAATACCTTTATTATTGTAGACAAAGTTGTAAAGCAATACAGTAGCACTGAACCTCAGATTTCTGGCTTGAGTTTTTGGTTTTATTTATTTAGTGGGTACACTGTGCGTGAAATATTCCACGTATTTTAGAATAATTTTACAACATGGCAATAAAGATGGAACAGTTCTAAATACAGCTTATAGCTTCAACGAATTTTGAGTTTTGACTTTGTTTTTGCATCAATTGTAAACATTATTTGCATTATTTTGTTATTTTCTGACATTATTTGCATCGATAATGGAAAAGTTTTTCGGTGCATGAATGCATTGCAAGAGTTTCTACTCCTGTAGAACGATTTTCCGAACTTTCTGGTGCAATTGGACCATATCAAGGTAGGTACATTTTTGGTACTTTTTCTTGTCCATTTGATGTCTCGATGTGCACTGTTTATTGGCATTGCGTTTGCATTGTGTTGTAGGTATTGTTCGCTACCAAGGAATTCAATTTCTCTCTTGAATTGCGGTACAGTTCTAGTCATGGAGAACAGTCGTAATTTTCACGTTGACCTCGGAGGTATATGTATGGACGTACGTGCTACTGTACCTACGTACGGTCGTGCGTTCATACGTAACGTATAGGGTCATATACCAACGTATCATGGTATGGATATTAGTATCAGGTGTACATGCCGTACGTCTTATGACCAGTAACTTGGTTTGCATATATTGTAGATTGCGTTGCACGGTTTGTAGATTTACGGAAACCGTACCAAGATCCGAAGGCAACTGACACTGAGTTCAAATATGTCGATCCTTTCGTGGCGTTCGATGCGTGGTTTCAAGAAGTTTTATCTCTCCAGGAGGGCTTGAGTTACGAAGAAACGAATGGTGTAGCCCTTGCTACATGCACTAAGTAGGTACTAACTAATAAGTAATTCATAGGCCTATAAGAAAGGTCGGTAGCCATGCCTGTTCTACGAAGCTGCAGACATGCAGCTGGCTATGCGTAGAGAATAGGCAAGGCTACACCTTCAGCCGCTTCTTTATGATTCGGGTATGGGAGCTCATTCAACTGTGAAAAAGCTATCTAAGACAAAATGCTAAGCTCTGCAAAATGTTTTTTTTGCAGAGATGGTGTTCCTTCATGTCGATGGGTATTGCTCAAGGGATATTCGAACAAAGGGTTCAAGTTTTTCACCAATTATGGCTCGAGAAAAGGCTCAAATTTGGTACGACGCATGGATGTTGAACATGTATCAGTGGACATAACGGCACTATTGGAGATTACTACTATAGTCTGGCCACATAATAGAGTTTGCTACGGAACAGAAGCCGTGTTGCGTAGAATAGAAACATGCGGTGCGTGCTTCACATACGTACTCTTATTCTGCATGAGTACATGTAAACTGTGCAACACGGGCTATGTTTCATTGCAAGCAAACTCTCTCTGGCCTGACTAAAGTTACGCTTACCATTGGACGTGTTTCTCATAGGCGGAGAATCCACGCGCTGCCATGACATTTTTTTGGTGCAAAGTCAGTCGTTCGGTAAGCGAAAATTATGATGAGTATATATAGTCGTTGATATCAATATTAGCTGAATGTATGTATACGTACGCTGTGTTGCTATAGGTGAGGATTGAGGGTACTGTAGAGAAACTGAGTGCAGCAGAGAGCGACGAATATTGGGGGCGTCGACCGAGGCAATCGCAAGCTAGTGCTGCAATCAGTGATCAAAGTTCTGTTGTCTCCTCACGAATGGTATGTATGTACTTCGTCAAAACAGCACATGCAGCACGTAGCCCGCCTAGATACTTGCGGTGCGTATGAGCTTTGTATCTTTACGCACAGTTCCGCTAAGCACGTACTCTTAATTCTACTTCAGTATTTGCAAGAGAGATTGGATGAACTAGAGGAAAAGTACAAGGACCAACCGATTCCAAGACCGCCTCATTGGTAAGGATATTGGCAGCAATAACCAGGATTTCCAATTAATAACACCTCTCCGATATTTTAACGACCGTTTTTTCTAGCTCCATTCTCAACCCTTGTATGTTTACGTGCGTTTGGGAGTAATACAATTGTACATAGAAAATAGTGCGATGCGGTAAATTCAATATTATGTTATGTACTATGTAGGGGTGGATACATTCTGATACCAAATCGCATCGAATTTTGGACGGGCGTCTCAAGTCGACTTCACTCTCGAGTTAGATTTCGGAAAGCGGAGCCGAACGAGCAGCTCAGTGAACATTCCGTTAGAGGAGCTGATGACTGGGTCATCGAACGCATCGCTCCATAGTCTTTCCTTCTTTGCGTTTAGCCGTCATATTGACACCTTAGCTGACCATGACAATTGTGGCATTTATAGGAGTCAAAGGTGCTGTCTTTTAGCTAATCAAATCAGGTAGTTTGAATGGTTTGGTGATTGGGATAGCTGTGATTGCGTCATGTGATGTTGCCCGTGAACGCTTGTTTATATAGATTTCAGAATAAAAAGTTTACTGGTCTGATGTTTTGTTCCTTGACAATTGCGATCAGTCGCTGAGGAGAGTGAAACTTTCGTTTCACGGCTTACTTTCCTGTTTTTACCTGGCTTATCTATAGGTATTTCTGATGATATTATTAGGGTGCACTGATAATGCAATGACGATGAAGGAAGTTGAAATTCCCTCGACTTCATTCAAAGGCAATGACTCCAAGGACAAAAAGAAGCCACTGAAAAGAGTGCGTACAAAGTTGGCGCGGAAAAGCCTGCAAGGAAAGGTTAGAAAGTATGTTTGCTTTTTGTTTGTCATGCTGGTATAAGTCGTCTGAGACAGTCTAATTGATTCTTTTAGCTTGAAGTTTTGTTCTCAGCTGGACACCTGCAGCGAAATCCAGAACTCAGTGAAGCACTGTCAAAAGCGCCCGACAAATGTACGCACGTACCTTCATTGAATACAAACAATGGTGCGCTTCAGACGTGCTCCGAGCGAGTTCGCTCCTAGTTTCGAATGACTTCGTTTTGAGCCAAAACGAACGTCAATTATGCTCGTACGTCATCGAATTACAAACTCGGCTGTTCACACGCACATTCCGAAAAACGGAGCGAGTTTGAAGCGAACTCAGAGATTTTACATGTTGAAGCATAGTCAGTGCTCCGAATTCGGAGTTCACGTCTGAAGCGCACCAGTCATTGCTTTAGCATTTTTTGCATGCACTGTGCGTACCTTTGCACGTTTGCCATTTTAGGTCTGCCTTTGGACGACGTTTTGAAGAATAATGGATTGGACAGGGGACGCATATCCAACCGAGGTTTATTGCACTTGGGGTCGCTCTCTGAATCGATTTCCATCGTGGAGAAGAAAGGGCAGTTGCAAATCGGATTGAAACAGTTGTCCGTTGCATCAGCGGACGCGAAAATATTTGTGGTAATTTGACCTTTGAATTCTGTTGCATACCGTATGTGACGCGTATGGTGCATGCCTGTGTACTGTTCATGTGTATTTTTTGTGTAGGATAATGTACCGCCCACTGCAGATTCTGCATGGTTGGAGCGTGTGTTTTTGCCCTATGGAACCATAGTGTCAGTTGAGCTTCCGATGCTGGACAAGAAGCAGCCGTCGTCGAATGTGGAAGAAGGAGGGAGGAGTACAAGCACAAGGCGAAGGAAGAAAGGAGGCGGCAGGAGAGGAGATATGCGAAGGAACAAGGGCTTCGCTTTCCTCGAGTTTGCTTCTGCGTCTGCCGCCGAAAGAGCCATACAGGTGTGAGGTGAAGCTTCAGAACTTTGTGAAATGCGTTACACTTACAGTAGCTCCTCCCGGGATTCAAAGCCTCTGTGGTCAACTGTTTGTGCAACCGACGCCAATCGCAATTTCCATTTGCTGGTTGACGTCGGTTCCACAACTCCTCCATGTTTTAGTTGGCGTCGGTTGCGCAACCAGTTGACCACAGAGACTTTGAATCCCGGGAGGAGTTACGAGGAGTGCGGGTTGCTTTGCAGGACTTTTCTTTCCGTGGGGTCAGTGCAAAAGCATCAACAACTTCTGCTCCAAATTCCACCGATTCAAAGGCGACGGCAGAACAAGCGATTGCATCCACGAAAGACGCTGTAGTGAAGGAAAGTGGGAGTTGTGCATCGTTGAAGCGGAAGGCGCCCACGTCTGACCCTGGCGATGCAACTACTCCAAGTAGAAAAGTTGCTCGTTTGGACAAGAAGGCGGATGATTCTGACGACAAAAAGGCTGACACGAAAAATGACAGCGAGAAGAAAGGGGAAGGAGTCGACACGCAGGAGAGGAGACGAAAGAAATGTCGGCGAAAAACCAGGCGGAAACGACTGCTGAAGACGTCCAGTCATGACCGCGCTCTCCTGGCTGCCAAATCCAATCTCAGGGTTCTTTCACTGTACGCAGCAGTAGCCATAGGTGCATTATTGTATCAAACTTGACAGTTGCGGTGCAGCTAGTATTAACGACTTTCGCTCAAATTTCTGAAAGTGGTCCATGCCTTTCCGCTCTCCGATAGCTAAACAAGAGGGGTCACTCGACCATCCAGAACTCTTAACTCAAGTCGTGTATAGATACTACGCGAACCGCAATGTGTACAAAGTTTATTACACGTACGACACTGAGTAAGCCGTCGTTGTTTATTTAGGTCAAAGTGGAAGGAATTGAAAACGGCTTATTTAGCTGTTCAGCGCGAAGAATACTCAAAGCTCAAGCAGGCAATTCGTAGTGCCAAGACAGATAGAATGCAGACACAGCGACATGCTCCTGCTGATATGACCAAATCTGCAGCTGATGACATCGGTTTCAATGACGTCAGAAAAATTTATCGTGGAAAGCAGCTCAGAGGCAGGGAAAAGGTATGTACTTGTGGTACGTACGTACACATTTATGGTCAGCGGTGGTGCTACGTAGGTATATATTATGTCTGCACGTGCACTACAAAATGCACGGACTAAACTGTTATGACTGCCGTACGACGGCTTGTGTTTATTTCAGATTGAACTGAAGGCTTCTGCTCATCAGCAAGCCATATTTAGTGTGGTCGCCGATGGCTGATGAATTTGTGCTTTACAGTAATTTATTGCACATATTGTTCAAGATGTCGCAACTAAACTATACCTATGTCTGCTGCTCAAATGTTTTGGTGCATTTTTCTTCACACCAATAAAATCTGTGTTCCTTCTCTGGAGACATATTGTGCTGCTTGGGTGTAAGCCCGTTATGTACCGTAAACTTCCTATATATCTCATGTGATCACAAAATTTAAATTACCAGTTTCAGTATGGATACGTTGAAGAAGTACTGGCCTTTTGGTGGCGGAGATGAAGCGAGCAAACCGTCGGCGGCCGCATCCAAAACAGAGCAGAAGAAAGTGAAGGCGAAAGATGTGAGCTTACATAGTTTTGCACAGGGCAGCTTAGTGTAGTACAAGTTGGAAATATGTATAGACTTTTATTGCTTGTAGCTGCCTTTGTACCCGCCAGAACCATCTTTATCGGATTATCGATTTGTGGAAGACGATCCTTTGCCGCTGGAGCGGGAAATCTCAAAAGTTCGCGTCCTAGTTCAGGAGACGTATGGGCAGTTCACGGAGAGGTTCAGTACGGCGGCTCGTCTGGCCAAAACGACGGAAAACGCTGTCATCAGTAAGCCCCCAATCTGGCACCATCGGCGTCTTGCACCTTCTGCTTTTGTCGTCGTCTTATTTCAGGTGCCAGCAAGTATGTACAAGAAGAGGGTACGGTTCTACCAAAGGCAGCCGCCATTACTGTTGCTGGCATGGGAGGATTTTTGTTCGGCATGCGAAGAGGTACAGTATGGTATGCGTACATAGTGCTTGATATGACAAGTGCGATCGCTCGAAATCGCTACTCAAAATTTTCCATGTTGTTGCCATTGCCAGGTGGAGTGATAGTTCGAAGTTTCTACAGTGGGCTGGGAATGACGACTATGGCCGCATTTTGTTATCCTCATGAAACTGTGGATTTGAGTCGTGTAGCCGGCAGATATGTGCGGGATCAGTGGAAAGAATTTCAAGCTGGTAAGCCCCTTGGAATGTACAATAGATAGTGACAAAGATATCTCTGGTAATTTGCGAAGGTTCCTATTTGTTTTGAGATATAAGTCCCTCATTTGTTATAGCTCCTAAACCAAAGTCTGAGGTGGTGGTTGACAAGGATTTGTCAAAAGTAGATGATAAGTCAACTACTGATGCTGCGCCGAAGCAAGAAGCTGGAGAAGAGAAACAGAAGGACATTGACCTCTACACCACTAGGAGCAAGAAGATTACATAACGTAGGACTAATAACTTTTCGTCAGCTTATTTGATATGCCAACTCCTGAAACGAAGGTCGAACCTTCGATGTCGATTAGCTGCTGTGTGTTCTGCTAGCTAGCGGGTACTACCGCAGTATGGCATAGCTTTTGAGTGATTTGAGGTGGACATAGTACGTTACGTACGTAGGTACGTACTGTACCTGCTATATGCTATGCATATGTACGTATTTAGGTAGGTACGTAATATGTACAGTATGTACGTATATGTGTGTATGTATGTACTGTATATAGCTAGAAAATACAGCGTAGAGGGTAACAAAGTAATTATGATTACATCATCGTGCAACACTTTGATCGGTTGTTCGAATCGGTGAGATTGGTCAAAATTTCCAGGACGATGGGCGCCAGTTCTGTGTGACTGCCAAATTCTTGGATCAAACTTCTATCCGTGGCCTTGAACAGACCTGGCCTGGTTTTCGACATTTTCATCAGCAGCTGCAGCAAGGGTTTGCTTCTGATATCCGGTTGAGTGTCTCGCGTTTTCTTCAGCAGATTGATGAAATTGTCGCAGTTTTTCTCGATTTCTGACTTGCCCTTCGTCGGGTAAATGACGCAGAGCATCTCCAACCATGCCGGGGTGCGAAAATCTTGATGAAGATACAGGGTGATCACCCGTTTCAGTGTCGCTCGATCCTGGAACAAGCCCGGCTTGTGCTCAGGCCCTTGGTTGAATACGAGGTTCTCTACACGAGAAGGCACAGCATTCTCGTGTTCTGCTGACCCTGATTGGTCTTCGAAGTCCATTGGTGTCACGTGTGCCTCGAGTAGATACGCTAGCATTTCGCCCAGACTCATTTGGAAGTATCGGTGTTTCGCCTCGCTTTTTTTCTCTTCCGACTCGAAAGGGGGTGATTGAGTGAGCAGAAGAACCTGCAGCAGTTGACGGGTGAAGTTATCCGCTTTCTGCGCTTCCTTCGGCCTCTTCTGACGCAGAATACGGAGGCAATAGATGGTCAGCTCTGCCAATTCGGCTTCGAAATCCGTGGTGTTGTCAGTGCCAGTGGCTTTGCCATCGGTGACGCAACAGCGAATATGATCGGCGGCTGTGTCTGCCAATTGCTGCAGCTCCATCTCGGATTTGCGTGGCATCACTGGTAAAGGTGAAGCTGCTCGACTGCTCTTATCTTCATCTCTACCAACCTCCAAAAATACGCCACTGTCATTGTTTTGCTGTAGTTGAACATGCGGCTGCTGCTCAGTAGTCTTGATTTCTGTAGCGATTGACCGGTACACCATTGGTATCAGTTCTAGTCGAATCAATTTGAGCAAATCTGCCCGCTCCTGGAAGGAAACCTGACTGTACAGCTGACCGTCATCGCTCTGGTCCACGGCTTTCCGGAGCAGAATTTCGATAAACTGGCGAGGCCGAAAGGTGTATGCGGACCACACCTGTTTCCACGAGTACTTCTGCAGTTTGTCACCGTGTACGCCACGAATTATCAGTAGCAGAACTTCTGCCAGAGCTACCGCAGCCACCGTCACATCTGGCGATTCCTTATCCGTCTTACCGGACAAAAGAACCCCATCCAAAATCTCTTGAATTCGCTTCCGCTCTTCTGCGACACCAAAAAGAGCGTCGCCATTTTTTCGCTCCAGTTTCCAGTTGAGCAATGTGCTTGCAAATTCTAAGCCGACTTCTCTGGAATTATCGGGATTACAGGCTAATGACAATAGCTCGATGACGTCAGCGTTCGTCAAGTCTGCGAACCAATCAGCGCTAGCATGCTTCTTTTTAGATTCTGCGCCCAGAGTTTTTTTTATTTGAAAGGAATTACCGCTGCTAAGCGCGTCTTTTGCCACTTGAAATTTGGAAGTTTGAGCTTGAGAAATAATTGTCGTCCTACTTGAAGCAGACATATTCGAAACTGTTCACACCTGAGTTTCGATGCGCCTCATACACAAGTAGAATAGAGCGGAGCAGGCAGGATGCGACGATGCAGGTCAGATGGTTGCCTGGTAGCTGCTTGTCAAACACTTTGAGAATCAAAGTTCTGTCAAAGGAGGACGTTGAACAGAGTGCTGTTGCTGTGCTGTTCCATTGAGGCAAAAACAAGCACACCACGCGCAGGTCGCCGATAATTAGCTATTGCTGCAATTACAGCTACGGTAGCTTCCCATTTCCCACCATTAGTGCTCTGCGCGCAAGTCACGTCAATTATTATCATCATTATTACTTGCATATCCCCTAGAGCCTAGACACAAGCAAATCAACATCACATGCAGCTATGTAACTACTATTACAGCTAACAAACGTAACCCGAGTTGCACCGCGCACGTGACATCCCGCAGGTAGGAGCACTCAGATGTAAAGTAGTACGTAGGTACTACGTAGCCTACCTACTATCCGTTTTGAAGCATAGAAAGATATGAAGATACTTCGACGACCTGAGACAAAAATAAGTTGGTATAAGGTACACCTGCCTTCGTCAATATCAAAGTGCTACCACGGGGGGGTTCGTCTGTTCTCCCGCACCTAAAAATAGAGCGGCTTTTCATTTTCAACTGATAAGAAAGGAAATTACTGGAAGGTGACGCATACGCATCACCATTACGTGTGGTTTGTTCAGGATGTCTACCAGAACATCTACATACACAGGGTAGTAGTAAGTATTCCAGAGGATCTTGGTATGCCGGGTGTTCTTGGTATTGTACTTATTTATCCGTATGGTCATGGTGTATGACGTAATATGCAATTTATTCAGCGTATATCCTGTTGTGGGGGTGGGTATATGTTCAAGACAAAGACAGCACAGTGCAAACATCAAAACCTATTGGTAACTTTGTAAGCTTGTTTCCAGATTTCCGCAAAGCATACACTTGAGTGAAAACGGTAGAAAATGGTGAGAGGAACGCAACTGTGAACGATGAGACGCCATCGAACTTTGCCATAAAACTCCAAGATGGCAGGATTGGCAACTGCTTTCTCGGTCTCGAAAATATTGACAGCGAACAGCCCCAAATTGACTATCAAAAGAAAAGTGATGACTTCTCTTCCGGGTTTTGATCTCTGAAGCGTCTGGGTCAACGCCCTCAGTCGTTGAGCCACCAGGATCAGAACGGACTGGATCAGAACTTGTGCCACTCTCAGCACGGCCACTGCCATGGTCATCCCAGTTAGCAGTGTCAGCTCTTTGCTGAGGCCAATCGCATAAAACACGCCAAAGATTAGTTGGCCAACGAGAGCCAGAAACAACAGCAGGTCATCCAGCAGCACCATGGTTTCCTTTTGAGAAGGCGCATAGCAAAGCAGCTTCATCTTTCGCAGGCCGAACAAGCAAGCGCAGGTTGCCAGGAAGTAGAGCGCACAATCGCAAGCGTAGAATAGCCAGAGGCCGGAGACAGCTC
Source organism: Epsilonema sp. ZAB3_2 (assembly GCA_030247985.1). NCBI lineage: Eukaryota > Metazoa > Nematoda > Chromadorea > Desmodorida > Epsilonematidae > Epsilonema > Epsilonema sp. ZAB3_2. Next base: position 50,293 of record JASAMW010007554.1, read on the forward strand.
GCTGCAACGTGATCTTGACGAAGAAGACGATGAGGGCGACGATGGCGGCCACCACGAAGATCAGGCCGAGAAACAAGCCGCGAGTGGACGAGCTGCAGTCCACGCGAAAGTGGCGCGTAAAGGGACGATTCATAAACAAAATTCGGTCGTCAGGACAGGACAGGATTGGAAAATGGCATTTTGGTGTCAAGATACTACGTACTACTGAACACGCCGAACCCGGAAATCGCAGTCATTTTCTGTCCCTTTGCAACATCATTTATGAATTATCCCTTTACTGGGGGGAGCCAGTCTACCTCTGGAGCTTGTGGATGGTTCCGTGACTGCAGCGAAGGAGGCAGGGGAAGACGCGTAGGCGCTGATATTGCGCCAGAGCATGAAGAGGATGCCAGCGCAGATGAGGCAGTACTGGATGATGGCAGTGTTCATGTAGGGACGGAGGAATTTGAGAAGGCAGTCGATGTTTCCGTTGGCCAGGGATGTGCAGTTGAGAAACAGAGGCTTCTCTCGTGCAGTTTCCGAGATCGGTTGCAGGCCGAAATATTTCAGCACCTCTGAACGAGCCACCGGAGCGAAGTTTTCGATCCTACTGAAATCGTTACAAATTACTCATTACCTTTTATTGTGTGGCATAAATTTCCCTTAGCATGGTATTACATCAGCTGCTTCTCGGCTTCGATATCTGGCAGAATCGCATACTCCTCTAACACCAGAAGACGGACGAAGATGCAAAGATTCGTGGCAATCAAATGCATCATTCCGAACTTCCCGATGTTCTTGTGCTGGTGAATGATCATCTGAAATTGACGAGGGAGATATGTACAAATGCCACATTGTTACAATGTATATACGTACGTACGCAAAAATATACCGTACTAATTAATAAGTATTGCAGCATAATAATGTCACCTTTGAATTCTGAAAGACGAAGTACATCTGGATGAAGATAAAGACAGTAACCAGGGCAGTGGAAGTGATGTAAATCCAGTTGCACTTCACCTTCTCAGAGCTGGCACAACCTACCAGCTGCAGACCATAGAATATCAGACCACAGATACCAAACACTGCAACATGTGCCTCTTAACCGACAAATTTCAGGGGGCACAAATCGGGCTACAATGCATGGCAACAACTTTATGCTTACGGACGCAGCCCAATCTGAGGAAAAGGCTTCCAGCCGTCGGAGCAGAATAAGAAACGGCTGCACGAATTACGGCATCACCTGCGATGTCATTGGCTTCAAACAAAGCTGCGTCGTCATCTATCTGCAGCATAAAATGTGGTTTGCTCATTTAGATTTTGTCTATAGGTACGTATGTAGATGAAATACTTTATAGCGTTTAGCAGTGATGAGCACCCATGAAAATACGTGCATGTGTATGTACAGTATGATGATATGCCTGTAATAACAACAACACAAGAACTAATTATATGGTGCTTTTACAAATCGTCCAAGCGATCGGCTACCGTCCGCTGTCTTTTTCCGCAATCCGAGGAGTCTGCCACATTTCCCCACCCAGCGATGGTCAACCAGGACGCAGTTGGCATAGAGAAGAAAGAGCAAGCCGACCAAGTAGAGGTAGACGTAGAATGCCTGCCAATACTCAGTCGCGTACTTGGATATGAAGAGAACAAGGCAAGATCGTTCAACCAAACCCACTTCGTATTGTGCCGTGGATCCGACGGACGGAGCCAAAAGCACGGACAGCTCAAAGGCAACGGCCAGAACCACCAGGATTAAGGCGTAGAGACCGCTGAGCAAACTGATCAAGGAATTGCTGCAAGTATAAGATCGAAGTCTCAATGCAATGTTGCCTACTACGTGGGGTGGAGATACCCGAGCTTTATGCAAATCAATCGCCAGTTCTCGGAAATTTGGTTTCAAAAAGGCTTGGTGCCAGATTTACTCCCTTCGTACGTACTCATACGTATGTACGCGCTTACTTGGCAAGAATATTGTCTCCGCTGGCCAAGGTATAGAGCTTTGGTTTGGGCGGCGGTCGCACTGGAGTCTGTTGCTGTCTGCTGGCACTCGTGGTTCCAGCTCTACTGCCAGTGAAATAGGCCTTGTCCCCGGGGACAGAGACGGATCGGGGCGGCAGAAGCTGTTCTCTGCGGTGCAACTGTCCATCTTTCGACGTGGACAGATACTGCTCTACCCTGCGGGCTACGGGCAGTGTGGTGACAACGGGCAGACCGCGAGCAACCGTGCTCGGTGTACTCATCAGACTCATACGACTGCTCTCGGCTTCGAAAAGATCATAGTCCATCGGAGGCAGGTCCAAATAATTTCGAATGCCGGCCATACTCACAGGATCTGCAAAAGGTGATTGCATTGCTCGCCAATTGAACGATTTTTTTTATAATAGATTTGTAGCCAGGTGCGAATGTTTGTCTTACGTTTGTCTCAACTACTGAATACGTACGACCAAGCATGTTACGTACGTACATACCTGATGATAGGCGATGGGACCACGAAACAGTATACGTAAGTAGGGTAAGATAGACAAGCTACATACTCGTCGATTTCTGTGGCATATGCCAATCAGGCGGCTACTGACACCCGACAGCTAAGCCGATAATGCGTCTTTCGATTTGTTTGTTTGCTCCTGCGGTTTTGTCATTAGACTTCGGCAGAGTATTTGACAACTTCTTAGAGGCCACTTGGGGAGATTTTGCTGTCACTCAGTGGTAGAGCCGAAAATTGATCAAGTTTTTAGCTCTCTATTCACCCACCGGTATGCTCATGCTTTCACACACATCCTCATTTGAGCTACTTCGTCCTATGCCATGCTACATACATGCATAAGCACATACTGTACGCTACACATACAATACGCTGTCCGTGCATGGCATTCTAAAGCATAGGTGCTTGGATGTCCGTGCATCTCGTTTCACATTGTATATTGTTATGCACATACAGTATGTAGTATGTACATACAGTATGTGATGTGTGTATTGTAGGTAGGTACCTCGTAAAGTGCCGTTCTTTCTCATCTTATGATTGATGTGATATGTACTTCGTTTTCAATGGACACCGGCAAAACACGATGTTGCACGTGTTCCTATCTCATGTTCCGGATACGAAAACCGAACAACAATTTTACAACCTCGAATGGGTTGACTTTCTGTAATGACAAACGGCGATAATCGCTCATGGGTTTTTCTCAAAGGGTGTATGTTTTTTTGTATGGGCAGTGAACTGTGAACAGTGTCTAATTTTGGTTCGTCGTTTCCGATCCATCGTCATCGTCATCGTCGTATCATCACGCGATCAGCACTTCTTCTATTCCTCACCATTGATAAATCATTTACAACCTCCAGTTGAGTTACAGGGAACGCTTTGCCCACCTACGAATAATTGGCCCGATTCTCTTCTCTCTTCTCTTCTTCACACAGTATCTGGTACGGTACAGGGCATCAAACCGTGGTACGTGTGTGCCGTATCGGTGACGGCGCAGGCACCAAAAGGAACGCGGGCCAAATTTGGTCAGGAAATGTCGTCGCAGTCTTTGGTGGGGGACTCGTAAAGGTTAATTCGCCAGGTGTCAGGACGTCAGATACCGGGTGTTGATACGAACCGAGTAGAAGAGAATCTGGAACGGCAGAAAGGAGTCAAAAAAGCGTACGGTAGGTACGTTAACGGTTCGCTGCGCGACTGAGGGGATAATAATGAAATATGGGCAATTGTGTCGGTTGTATGGGGAACCCGTCAAAAATCTCGCCGAAAGTGGCCTGGATTTGTCACCCGACATTTCGCCGACTGCCGCTCAAACGACCGTTTTGTAGGCAGTCAATTCCGCCATTCACCCTCCGCATACGTACGTGTATGCCTCATACACGTACTATATCACCGTATCAGATTGCCCCGGCTGATATCGAAGTGCCCGATCGCCACAGCGCCTGCCCACAGTTCAACACGTAAGTATACAAACAACACCACCGCTCCTAAGAAGGAATAGCGTAGAGTCTCGTGCATCTATAATTGAACTAGTTCATTATACACGCTGTCTTCCCGTGACTGGTGCTCCCCCCAAGTTCACTGTGTTAAGCCATACTCCGTACGGGAAAGTTCAAACCCGTCATTAACGAACGAGCCAGTGGTCAACGGGCGACAAGGCCCGGATATCTAGGGTGGTCACTCCGTCATCTCTTCTCCGGCTCCACTGCAGTAACCACTCGTGTTTGTGCCCAATTTTATTCGCTCCATAAATCTGCCCACCCGCCAAGTCTCGCTGTCAAATCGAGGCAACTTGTACAACATCTAAATTTGCTGCGCAATTACCGTATCAAAATCGTCCGGTGAAGCGGCAGAAACTCAAACCGCAATAACCAGTAGTACACGATGATGGATCTGAAGCTGGTAATTCTGCTGAGCTTGGCGCCTCTGATTCGAGCCTTTGTCGATGGCGAAGGACGTACGTAACGTGTAAATTACTGACTGTCATCTTACTATACTGTATCTCAATCCTTACGCACAACCGTACTTTTACTGTACAGTAGTGTCCGTCGTACACATTCGACAGTATAGCTAACAGAACGCTTATGTTGGGGCTGTTTCAGGTCACATCGGTCCAGGCCATCATTGCGATCTCTGTCCCTGTTTCGTAGATTATAAGAACAGGGATGTGTGGCAGCCGCTGGAACCGTACGCCTCAGCCGCAGTTGGTTACGCAACCACACTTGACGAATGCCTCGCGCTTTGTCTGCGAGACTTCAAACAGGTACTGTACAGCCGTTTATATGATGCGTTGCATTGCAAGGCAACCAACCAGGGCGTTTATCTTTCCAGTGCTTCGGCGTTGTCTACGGCTACGTGGGTGGTCGCGACATTATCACTTGCGAGCTCTACCGTGACATCGACCTACCCAACGGTGTGCACTACGTCTACGGATTGCACACGCTCGTCCGTCGCCAGTCAATGCCATGCTTGCTCAACTGTAAGCAGACACCAATAATTTGTTATCGTCCGCCACAGTTAGTAATCCAATCCACCCATATCGGCCATCTTTCGGGGCAAACAACAATGTTTCAGATGACAATGTGAAGGAAGTGGAAGTGAGAGCTCCCAGCTATTTGGTGGTGCAACGCAAACGAGCCTATCAGCGCATTTCCCAACAGAGAAATCCGCTCTACTGGGGTAGAAAATAGTCATCTCACTTTCCCCATATCACGCCAAGGAATTCCAGCTCATTGACGCCGGCCACCGTCGTCCCAAAATACTCGACCGCCGAACTGTTATGTAACCAATCTGTGAAATACTCATGTGCGCTTTGTACAGCTTCTATACAAAATAGTCTTTGCCTTAGTCAACCAATCAGCAAGTCGACTGTATTTTAGATAGCATTATCACACCACGCGATCTATGTACTTATGTACAATATGTACATAACTCCTACTCCAATAAATGTAACTCTCTTCAATGACACGAAAATTCAGGAAGGACCCGTTGTTATCAATCAATCACAAACACACGCCGTTTCGTCACCCATTCCAGGGACTGACATCTGCATCGATGGCGTGACAATGACAGACAGCGTATCGCAGCTTTTCCTCGCAGATTTTCGCACTAAACAATAGACAGAGCTTTGCGTTGAAGGTGTCCAAGCTGAATATGTCGGAAAATGTTATCTATGTATCACTCACTGCATACCTGGTGTAATCTGGCAAGTAGAGTGTATTTGAGCAAGTGGAAGACTCCGGCAAACTGTCCAAACTGTGGTCACTGAAATATAAACCAATAGAGAGCATTGCTACTGGATTTCTCTTGTGCCAAGGAACGGTGAGTTAAGTATGTACTGTATGTATGTACCAACTGTTTACCTCTTTTCTCCGCAGACGTAGAGCTGTGTTGGCAGTCTCTTTCTGCCGCTGACGAAGCGCAGAAACTTGGAGCGTTCTGCCATGCTGAACTTCTCTATCGCCTGCCAGAAATAGCCCACCCGACGACAGTGCTCATCCACCTCCTCATAGTGCACTGAAAACAGTTTGCTTCAACTTCTATACAGTCAGCCAGCAGGCACAGAAATTTACTTAGGTAAGTGGGCAGGTATTACTCTTGTATGTGTACGCTGTACATACCAGCTGCTCTTAGCGCATCCACAGTGATCTTTGGATTTCCGCAGATTCTCAACTCCAGCTCTTGCCAACTCAACAGCTTGAGCGCGCAGTCAGGTATCACAGAGAGCAATCCAGCCCGAAGACACGACAGCTGCAAATTTTCAATGCCATCAGCACCAGCTCCCATGCATCTGACGATAGACGATGCAAAGCCAATGTCATGCTGTGCAATGCTTATTGATACCTGAGCTTTCGACTCCTTCATAAGTCTTTCTCGTGTAAGTTGCACGTACGCCAAGCGATTCTTCCAGCACAGCTGCTCCCCAGTATCAGCGGATATACCGTCTATCAACGGAAGCTCGTCTCCATTGCTCAGAATACAGGAGAAGCTGAGCGAATGTCCTGCCACCAGTGCAGCAAACTCTTTCTCCCCGGGACACGCCTCCAATTGCTCCAAGTAACGCACCTGAAATTCGTCCGCAACGCCAATGCCACATACTATCTAGTATCTACAACCGTAAACGAACGACGTGTCTGGGCGTCGCGTATTACGGTGCGATTTTTGGGCTAACAAGCAAGTTGCAGGCCTCGACGTCCGCTAGGTGCGTGCTTTTTATGCCTGTAACTAACTGTTAACCGAAGAATTCTACTGTCATGCGCGACGCCGTAGTAACACACTCTGTCCCCCTCTTCTTCCCTGAGGACAATTCTATAACTTCTTGGTACACCAAATGACTAGTAGGACACTTACCAATGTCTGGTTGACGCTGGTGTAGTCCAGTGTCCAGTTGGGCTCTTGTCCCAGGAGCAGTTTCCACGTCCATCTGGTGAGCGGCAGATCCAGGAACTCCTTGGAGCGGAAACAGGCGCCCATCAGCTCGCCGATCCAGCGCAACTCCGCTCCGTAGCGCTGCACACTGCAACCCGGATTCAGTAGGAAAGTGTCGTCCGCGTGAGAGCAGAACTAAACAGCAGCTGCATACCATACACTGGGAAGCGACAGCAGATCTGTGATACTGTAGTGTGGGTGCGTACGTACACTGTTGGGTGAGCGGATGAAGAAGGGAAGAGGGGATTTTCTGGCGGGATCCGAGGGACACAGCTCCTCCGCCATGTCGCAGAGCGAATCGCGAAATCCGCCACCCTGATCGATCACGCCTTCGCCCACAAACTTGCACTCCCACCACTGCTCCTGTCGGCCTGCCCATCTGCAACACACACACATAGGCCTGCACGTACTGTACATAAATACGTAGAAGTTGTACGTACAACACAAGGTGCAAGCATTTGCGAGGGCGTGATGGATGAGTCAGACAAAAGGCAGACCACTATAGTCCAGAACTTTCCGCCAAGACAACCCCCTTGATGATATTATACACTTAAACTACAACACTAAAGTGGCAGGAAAGGTTGTATGTATTTCACGTATGGTATGTGTGCATGCCCCTTGTATGTATCCCTGTCAGTACTCAGTAGTGTGAGTGCGTGAAGTACGCGCCAATACATATTCAATTTATCATTCCGTATTCTGATCACATGGAGCCTTGTCAATCACATCCAGTTTTATGGCATTAGTGCATCCTATCAAGCCGCTGAAAGCAGTAAAGCCCTATGACTACACAGCAAAGCAAAGCCAACTGCCATCTGATACCCCTACCCTAGGCCTCATCATTTTATCTGGTGCCCCTGACCTCATCCTAAGAGGCTAATCACAGATGCCTATCAGCTTCTCTCGATTGCTTTTCAATCCCTGCGGCCAATGAAAAAGCGCCAAGCCAGCGTAATGGCTCCCTATTTCCCTTTTCCCAACTTCATCCATCTCAGGCCACTTTCAGCCAATTTCCCTCGAAGCTTCATTCCTGCGTCACTGCGTAGTAAAAGCAAATCCGACAGTCCTCTGCATATGCATGCCGACGAAATTAAACTAAATTTGAGCAGAGACAGCTTGCCTTAGCAACACACCAAGGTGGTCATCAATCAGCTAACTGCTTCTAAGCAGCGCAATGCAGTGGAGTATGGAAGAGCAATGTCTCTCCAAGCGAGACTGCCAGCTGATGGCCAGCGTATGGCGCAACGTCACCAATCCCGCCCAGTTCGGACGCGTCGTCTACAGCACCATCCTCACCTTTCCACCCAGCAGCTGCTGTGGTAGCAACAACAACACCAATCGCTCCTCCGTGTATCATCATCATCAACCCCCTTCCTGTCTTCCTTTCTGCTGCTCACAGAGAAGCGACGACGAGGATCTCGCGTCGACGGCCGGTCAGCGATTGGCCCTTTTCCTCTCGTCCGTCGTCCGGTCGGCGGCAGAAAACGACGAGCTCGGCCTGCGCCGATTGGCTCTTTTCGTCGGCGTTCGACACGCCCAAACGCTGCTGCATTCATCTGCTTCCTCTCCATCTCCCGTCAGCTGGAAACTCTTTCGACACGCCATACTGGACGCCATCAAACCCTACTGCATCCTGGCAGCTTGGAACACCGTGCATCACTGTCCTGCACCGAAAACAGAACGAACGGAAGTGTCAGGAAGGACGGAGGAGCTGAGGCTTGCAGCTTTTCAAGCTTGGTCTACCCTCACTGCTCACGTCGTTTTGATCATGAAAGAGGGATACCTACGGTATGCATACGTACAGTACAAAGTACAGTACGTACATGCAGTAAAGTCCGAACGGGCAGACCAAGATAGACCTCTCAAAAGAGAGACAAACTCCCTGTCAAAGTAGCATTTCCGATTACAGAAAAAAGTACCTCGTATGGCCTCGTAATGTCATTGCGCATGGTCAAACTGTAAAGCACCAATAATTTCAGCTGTATTCAAGCCAATGCATCCATTTCCCGTTCTTACCCTACAACTCAATGTAACGAACCATCAGTTCTCAACATCCACATCATCAACTCGTCAGACTGCAAGCAAAAGGAGCTGAAGCCCATCATAGAGACAGAGGAGGAGGAGGAGGAATTGGAGACGCCCTCTACCTATATAAGCCTTGCAGACTGCTGGACTACTGCGCCTACTAGCCCGCTCTCCAGTCCTACTCTATCCACCTGTCCAAGCAGAAGCAGCGGGAAACAAAGATGGCAAACCTGCGCTGCATGTGATGAGATACGTTTACGTACGTACCCACCCACCTGTGTCATCAGGCACAAAACGTTCCTTAACAACGTCGTAGTGTAGGTGGTAGGAATAGGTACGGTAGCGGAACGATCAAGTAACTCATCTCGCCTGTCTATTTTTGTGTTGTGCTATTTTGACCCTTCTCCTGGCTCACAAATAAAAAAACTAATCCCGCCTGTAGTGTGCGTGCATGCGCAGCGTAGAATAGGTTGGGTACATACCTGTAGTTGCGCTGTTCGCTCGTCGTTTCTTCGCGCCTCAGTCCAGTGAATATCTGGCGAAAGACGGTCGACTCTGCCTCTTTCGGCTTCTCAAACGCCGCGTGACGATTGATGTACAGCGTCGCCGTCGGCATAAAGTCCCTGCACAACAGCAACAACACGGGTACCAATTACCTCTTCAACATGCATATGTATAATACTTACGGACAGCAAACGCAAAAAATTGTACATGCATGTACTGTACGTAACTAGACCGGCCAGAGAGAGTTCGCTTTGGAGCTCAGCCTGTACTGCAACTGCACAATTTACATATGTAGCCTATACTTCCGAAGAATAGGAGTACGCGAATCATCGGAAGAACTCAGCGTTTGTCTTTTCATTTTTCGCAGCGGGGACATAGACCGATACTAAACTCTCGTTGGACTGACTATCAGACATAAAAAAAAACCCACCCCCTCCCTCCCGAAGGGGGGGGGGAGGAGGGGGGGCCGGGTGGGGGGGAGGGGGGAGAAGAGTCTAGCCTGCTCCCACCAGCGCAGTCCACTGGAGAAGGCCCAGTCAGACTGGGGAAAGACGAAAGGCAGCACCTCGTCCAACAAGATCGCTATCCTAAAACATGTGCACATAGATAGACGCCTGGCAAAGTCGCACAGTCCAACGAAAATCGGCCAATGGTAGCTTGTTGAAGCAGAAGTCTTCCACAAGTTCGGTGGTGCCCGCCCATCTGTAGCTCAGTTGGTAGAGTACTCGTACAGTTTAGCGAGGGGTCTGGGTTCGATTCCCACTATGTTTCCCGTGGAGTGGACTGTTCCTTTCTGACGTACAGTACCTCTTGAGTGCGGTTGCGCGCAGGAGGAGCGCGCGTGTGTGAGTGGGTGGGTGATGGAGCAGGGGGTAGTCGGGGCGTGCGGCGCGCAGGCGGGCGAGCAGTCGGGTCTCCGTCTCCTCCAGCTGCTGCTGTCCGCGCGGCGTCAGACGGAGTCCGTGCAGGCGACAGTCGATCCCGTCCTCTCTGCACGCCGTCACGCGCACCTCCACCACGCCCCACCACTCCTGGTTCCCCGTCAACACGCACACCTCCATAGAACCCACCCTGCAACACACACAGCTTCCTTTACACACTCTCCGAGGAGCCGTCATTGTTGTCAACAACTACTCGTTCGTTTGTTGTCCGCTTGTTGTCCGGTTTGTTGTCCGTTCCGACAACACCCATATAAAAACGGACAACAAATTTGTTTCGTGTTGCCAACAATGACGCCTCCTCGGGGTATGTGTTAACTTCGTCCACCGAAAAACGCGGAGGTTTCCATTGGTGCGAAATAGGACTTTCTCGCACGGGATGCACGAATACACATACACATTTCCATATAAAATAAAGAAGAAGGCGAGTTAGCCTCTAGGCTTACGAGTCAGGTTTGATCAGAGTCTCATTGAGTCTAGTCAAGCTCTTCACGTTCTGTCCAGCCCACACCTCCAGTTTCTCCGGGCAGAACAAAGCATCCGACGCATCGCACAACACGTGCAGCTGGCTAAAACATACGCACGCACGCTACACAGCACTACACTACGACTACAACATACGCACCCCATGAGCTGGGTCAGATAAGATACTCGTTTGCGTTGCGTACTATACTATGTACTATTCAACTCAGCTGTACAGTCATGAGCTAGACAGCGGGAAACGCGTGAGAATGTCCGAGGTTGCCAGCACGACAATCACGCATTCCACAGTAGCCTACATGCTTACTCGACGATAGTATGTGGCTTCATGTGCAATCGAATCCAGTGCTGACACAGCTGCGAGTCCGTCTCCCAGTAGCTGCGAGGATTCTCGTCAGTCAGATGCTCGATTGAAATCTTCTCCTGCAACAACAGAGAGCATGTAGTACGTAAGTACTTCACAGTAGTGTCACATGCGTTACACCGTAAATCTATTCGTACCGTATCAAGAAAAGATGAAAGCTCCACTCTTTGCACATATGACATCAGTTGTCCGTAGCTTCGTCCACCAAACTCAGAATCAGAACCGGATGCCAAAAACCTGCAGAATAACACATGACGTGCAATCTTAGCACAAGCGATGGAAGCTGGAGCTACAAAAAGTAGGATGACAACAACGCCCGTATTTGGTGGCCCATAGTAAGAAGTACGTCACTAGTTCGGAAACATTCACATGCTCTTGGTAGCTCACCTTATCAGCTCTGTATCATGAGCCAAACTCCAGTCAGGCGTCGGTTTTTCCGACATTTTGGTAACAAGTCCTTTCTTTTCAGGGGTGACATCTCTTCTCAGCGAGCCACAGAGCAGACTCGTCCCGTACTCAATTTCCACCACTGCTAGCCAACTGGTAATGGCTGGATGATTGCCGAATATTTTGCCTCCTCTCAGAGATTGCTGTCCTATCGTCTTATTGCTGTCATGCGGGAACAATTCAGCTGAATCTGGATGCAGCTGAACTTGGCTCATCATCGACTGATCACCTGCAGCCTTGGAATGATGAAGTGATACTGACAGGGATGGTTGAAACAGTAGCAAGGGCACGAAACGAGCATGCTTGAACTTGTGCGAAGATGTAACCTAAAAGTGTTCCACTTCCACTGTAAAATTCGGAGATTTTCAAAGTCGTGGAAGGCTTTTTTGAGCAAAATTACATAGAAACGTCCGTGCATTTCTAGCGAAAACCTTTCGTGCTTCCGCAAACTCCGGCTCCGCATTCCATACACTAGTTGCAAAATAACCTTTCTGCCATAACCGTAACTGCTCACCTTTCCCTTCCAATCCAGCGTATCAACTCTAGAGAGCTTCAACCAGACGGCCTCCTTCGTAACAATCTCCCGACTTTTGCTTACAAAGCGATAGTTCTTCATATCTAGAGATAAGCAACGAACCACAACACTTCCAGGAGGCCAGTGAGTCAAAAGCGTGCTCAACTTCGGCCTCTTGTACAGGGCGAGTCTCTTTTCTCCGAACATAGCACAGTCGAAAGCCTCCAAATTCAGCCGGTACTTCACTTCGGCAGGAATGTAACACAAGGCCCGAGGGAGAGAGGTCTGACACTTTGACGCAGAAAAAGTGGCCAACGCGGCTTCCAAACAGCGACATTGCGCCAACAAACGACTAAATTCTGGAAACAGACTGCCTTTTCTGGAACTAGTGTTCGTAGGCTTCGCGGTTTGAGCTCGGGACTTCTTTTCTGCCTTTGGGGGACTGGAGTAGAAAGCTATGTTATGGCGATTGACGAGTCTTTCCGCCGTAACCACCATCTCCTCCAAGCTTCTGCCCACTCCTTCCAATTCGCTGCTTGCAGTCAGCCACAATTCATCATCGTTCAGATAAGGTGGCCAACTGGCAAATGGCCCCAAATTGACACCGCCAACCTCGAGCCAAGGGTCTTCCGCTTCTTCTTCCATTCTTATACTTGCTTTGCTTCCACAGAACCACACTATCGATTGAGCTGCGCACCAGCTTCGTTTTCTATTGTTCTTTTTTTTCGGAGTAGTTTCTTGCTGCTAGATAGATCCTAAGTAGGTCTCTCCACTTCTGTGTTCTATGTTTCGCTTTTGTTTCCGCGTTTATCCAAGGGCTTGCAGTAAAAGGACTATCCACCCGTTGGAATTGCCTGGGTGCTGGGTGCTAGGTGCTGGGTGCTGCGTAGACTGCTTAATACGGGCACCTACTGTGACGGACCGGTCACTTCCACATACAGTCGAACCTTACTGAGCGCTAGGTGACATGGACTACTGAATAGGTGCGGCATAGACTACTGAATAAGTGCGGCATGGAACACTGGCTTAGGCTTAGGCTGAGGCTTAGGCTTAGGCTGAGGCTTAGGTTGAGGCTTAGGCTGAGGCTTGGGCTGAGGCCTACACCTCTTCATCCAAACCTAAGCCTAAGCCTCAGCCTAAGCCTAAGCCTCAACCTAAGCCTCAGCCTCAGCCTAAGCCTAAGCCCGTTTTAAGCAGTCTACGCAGCACCCAGCACCTAGTACTTATTCAGTAGTCTATGCCGCACCTATTCAGTAGTCCATGTCACCTAGCGCTCAGTAAGGTTCGACTGTATGTTGAAGTGACCGGTCCGTCACAGTAGGTGCCCGTATTAAGCAGTCTACGCAGCACCCAGCACCCAGCACCCAGGCAATTCCAACGGGTGGACTATCCGCTATGAAGAAAAACCCGCAAACGAAGATGCCGACAAATTATGCAGCACTTAGCTCGGCGATAGCGAAACAGGGTGAAGCCGTGGGTCGGGGGTCCCATACAAACAAATACTCGAAATCGATCGAGATTTTCGGAACAAAAAAATTTTTCCAAAAATGACGTCATTTTCCAGAGAACAAAATTGTCTGCAAAATTGGCATAATTTAAGGAGTTATGGCCCTCCAAAGTGCCCCTACTTTCCAAAAATCGCGATTTTTAGCGTTTCTAAATTCATAAGGGGTTAAATTTTTAAACAAATTTTTCTGACCTAGTTTTATGCGTAGAATCCGAATTTGAACTTGATTTTTCCATTTTCCCACATTTAAGGCCTTATTTTCATGATTTGAAGTCTGAAAAAGTAGAAAATGGCAAAAATAAGGCCTTAAATGTGGGAAAATGGAAAAATCAAGTTCAAATTCGGATTCTACGCATAAAACTAGGTCAGAAAAATTTGTTTAAAAATTTAACCCCTTATGAATTTAGAAACGCTAAAAATCGCGATTTTTGGAAAGTAGGGGCACTTTGGAGGGCCATAACTCCTTAAATTATGCAAATTTTGCAGACACCAGTGGCATATTCGGAATCAGCTTGATCAGGCGCATCTAATGGTGGTCTGATATCAAAGGAAAAATAAATTTAAGGTTGGTGGATTTTTGATAAAGAAAAGATATGGTTCAATAAACGCGTTAGGCCTTAACTAGCGGCCGGCCGTGGGCATGGGGTGAAAGAGGGGATCCTTCCGGGTAGGTTTCACTATGGCGGCAACTTTCTGCCGTAACGTCGTTGTCGAGATATAGGCCCATGAAGATGCTGGATTTGCCCTTTTTTGGCCTCTTCGGCCAAAAACGGCCTGGTTCTCTGGAAAATGACGTCATTTTTGGAAAAATTTTTTTGTTCCGAAAATCTCGATCGATTTCGAGTATTTGTTTGTATGGGACCCCCGACCCACGGCTTCACCCTGTTTCGCTATCGCCGAGCTAAGTGCTGCATAATTTGTCGGCATCTTCGTTTACGGGTTTTTCTTCATAGCGGATAGTCCTTTTACTGCAAGCCCTTGGTTTATCCCCAGATCCGCCTTTTCTTTGTCGTTTCTTTTCCTTTCCGTCGGTTTTCTTTCTGGGGAACTTCCGGTCATAAAAATTTGCATAGCTAAAATAATACTAAAATACGCCGGCCTTGCCAGGCACTATCACAATCCCTCGCATTGCGGATGGAAAAGTTGGCATTCCATTGGTAAATTGGCCGATCTGCATTGCGTTCCAATTGATTTACCCACCACGATTAGAAACATTGACTACGAGTATCGATGAGCCTACCCTTGCCCTGTGGCTTGCTTCCTGTGACGCACTCACTCACTCGTTCAGCTTGAATCGTACACTACTGCCTCTTCTTTTCTTAGCTCCAACACCGGCGTCCGTTTGGGCCTGTGGTTTGATGCATCCTTTGGCAGGCGGCAGGCGTTCTCGACTTGAGTTCTTCGGAATCTCAACCTCGTCGCTGGTTTCCTTGCTCTTGGTCTTCGACTTCGGTTTGTCCTCTGCAGGCTTCTCTGGGGACTTGGCTGCATCGTCGCCAGCTGGTTTCACCTGTTCTCGCTCGCCTTTGGGTGGCTCCAGGGATCCGGGATCGAAGCTCCAAGGGTCCGTGCTGAACGCTGGAATGCTGTCCGTCGGAGGGCCATCGGGGAATGTTGGTGGGTCATTGGGGTCTTTGGGTGGTTTCGTGCCTGACTGCGGTGGCTGGCCCGAAGACTGGGGAGTGCCGGAGGAAGGCGTCTGCGAAGCTGTCTGTTTGCTCTTGGATCCAGCTTTTCCCTTTACTGCACCATCTTTGTTCATGTCCGCCTGCTGCTGTGCTGAGGCACCTGTCCCGTCACTGGATCCAAAGTCCATCTTCTTCTGTTCCTTCTTCTTCGATAAGCAGCTAGCGAGCGCCAGACTGAGACCGAGCAAGATTTGAAAATTGGAGGTTAGTAGTATTTGGAGGAGCCATTCTGCCGAGATGAAGCCAGCAGGGGAAGGATGCATTGCCATTGCAGCGTCGACGGGAAAGCAAAAACAAGAACCAAGAACGTTGAAAGAACAGCGGTGAGGTATCCGACCACCTCGAAGAAAGAAAAAAAAGCGAAATGAAACCAAGATGATGAATAATGATGAAGATTACCTGGCATATTACTTTTAGTGGGACCAAAAAAAAATATCTTGGTGATCTTGGTAGGATTTTGCCGCATTCGGCCAGTCCATCACTTTATTTGGCAATGCACTTACTGTAGGTGTATTATGTACAATTTCCCTGAGTTTGTGGCACATTTACACTTTTCAAACAAAAACGAACAACACTGTTCTACGGACGACATGCGTATGTATGTACGACCATTGTACGTATGTAGAACAGGCGATGATCAAGTTTTCATAGATTTCGCAGGAAAATGCCGAAGGAAAATGTGACAACAATCGTGCCATACGAGTTTACTACAATCCGGAGTTGCTAAAGGTGGGTAAGTGTTTCCATGTCGACGCTATCTTCCGTTCTCACAGTGACGGCCGTGTTAGACCTTGGTCTCAGATGAACCGACGAAGACTGAGCACTAAGCGATGTCGTTTTGGTCAACGGCAGGTCAGCAGCAACTACAACAAGAAACAGTGCCGACTTGGCCTCATGACAGGGATGCATTACATTATGTAACGTACCAAACATACATACATGTACATTTACGGCAGGAATATTCCTGATTACGTTACAAGGAAGCGAATTCTTTTACCATTGTTCAGGATAAGAACTTGTCTGGCCGTTTCCGCGTTATGCTGCTGCTGATCAACCATGTGCTGTTGATTGTGCTGAAGTAGGGGACTGTAGACGGAAGGCGTGTGAGATCCAGTGGCACCGGTCATGTTGTCTTGTGCCTGCTGATTTTTTGACACCATTCGCATGGTTCCACCCGGTTTTCTCACGTTCTTATTCGGCTCCATCAGTATGATCCAGAGTTTGGGTGAGTACAGACAGAACAGTGCCACCGTGGCACTCAGCGTAATGGACACGCAAAGGGTTGTGGTTTGAATCTGCAGCAGTAGCACACATAATGCGACACCCAGTACTGTGCACATACGTACGTACATGTACGAGTAGAGTCAGATAGCATCTCTTGCAGTATACATACCTGAAAGTCACTACCGGTCCCAAAATAGATGGGCACAAAGGCAAGCCAGATGATGCAGGTGGTGTACATGGTGAAGCCGATGAATTTGGCTTCGTTGAAATTCTCCGGCACCTTGCGAGTTTTCACGGCGTACACTGTGCATGTGAGGATGAGGAGAGCGTCGTATCCCAAACTGACCAGAAACCAGTGGTCCTCCACCTGACACTTGAGCACCACTTCGCTGCGAGTCGGATAGAAATGTCTCGTTCCCGGTGGCACTAAGACCAGCCAGAACAGCGACAGGAGCAGCTGGACGCCTGCCAAACTCACGGTGATCACCACTTGGGATATGGGACTGATGTAGCGCGGTCGCACCGCCGACTGGCGAGCACTGGAGAAGATGCGATAGATGCGATTGGTCTTGACCAGCATGGCAGCGTAGAGGATGGCGAAGCCCAGGCCCACCCCAATCCTCTTCAGTCCACACAGCAGCACTGTAGGCTTCGCCAGAAGCACGAATGTCATGCCGTAACAAAGCAAGATGCCGCCGAGCAGGAGAAAGCTGAGTTCCCGCCCAGACGCCTTCACGATGGGCGTGTCGTTGTACTTGAGAAAGACGGCGATCACTTGAGCGGTGATCAGGAGGCCGACGGCAGCGAGCACGCTCGGCACGATACTGTACACGCTGGACCATCGCATGTGCTGCAGACGACTGTCGGCCAGGAGAAAGCAACTCTTGCGGTTCGCGTGAGGCCAGCGACCTTGACCACAGTCCGCGCATGTCGTCTCGTTCACCTACACAAAGGTACACACAAAAGTACAGGGTGTTTCATAATATACTCTCCGGATGTTTGTGTCTCTATCTCCACAGCGAAGTGCCATTTTTAAATGCGATTTTTTGCAATAAGTAGCCAAGGCTTCAAAGTTTATGCAGGCAAAATTTCAACTTTCTAGGCCAAAAGGAAGCGGCTCAAAACAGCTCAGAAAGCTGACCCCAGAAATCGGGGATTTGCCTAATATTGTACCACAATAAAGAGCAAATTCTACCATCCAAATGCTAATATGTTTTCAAATCCTGTTCATTATCCCATGTAAGACGCGGCAGAACCAAATCTACAACGCCATTGTGAAGAAAATTGAAAAAATCATCCGTGGTGTGCTAACTTCGGCCTTAGCCCGGGTTTATCCCCCATAGTGAAAAAAACAAAGTAAATTTTTGGGTCCGAAAGTTTGAGCTTTCATAACTTCCTTGGTAGAAAGACTACAGGGCTGAAATTTTGCCTGCATAATTGTAGAGCCTTAGCTACCAAATGTAAAAGAGCGTACTAAAATCGAACACTCCGTTGAGGAATGAGAGGCACAAACATCCGGAGAGTTTATTATGAAACACCCTATATAGTACGAAGTGAACGGTACATACAAATACGTAAGTGAAGTGTGCACGGGAACAGAGTAGAGCATTGACGCAAACATCGATAGTATTTTGTATTAGTATACCATACCGTATGTACATACCGGTGCATAGCCCCTGTAAGTACTACCTACCTATACCTACCATGTACTCGAAGTCTTCGCATCTGATGCATGCCCAGCAGCAGAGTTCATCCCTGATGAACGCCTTGCGTTGTCCCACTTCGCACTCCCTGCTGCACTTGGATGGTGGAGGAAGGTTGTTGCCTGTTCTCCATTGGATATCCGCAGCTGACTCCAGAATGCTCAACTGCCCTCCCTCCCACCTGCCAATAGGCATGTACTCCCACTTTCTACTGCCATTACTGTCTGGTAGTCTCCGATAGTTCATGATCTTGTAGTTGGCCGGCCCATCACCCTGAGAATCGAAACGGATCATTTTGCCGATGATATCTGAAAAATGCGTGCAGTATTGTACTGTACCATACATACATACATATGCACATGTTTACGCTACGTACGTACAGAATGTGCTGCACTTTTACTTGAGAAGCTGACATTGAGCAGGTAGGTTCTGTAGAGTACATCTCCATTGATGTTCTGCAAACTGGGGCAGTGATCCAGTGCAAAAGAACCCGTTGATGACGTCTTTCCAAACCGTTTCAAATAGGCAGCTGCTTCTTTCGTTGATACCAGCTTTCCGTAGCAGAAATCCGCCCAAAGCATGTGTAGACTGTGCGCCAGCGCATACACGGCGTCTACCACGAACTGCACCTTGTTGTCCGCCTTAAATTCGGCGGAATTCAGTCGTAAATTCGGGTCACAAGGCTGGCGAGGTAGCGGCGAAATACTGCGTCCAGTGTCGTCGTTGGTCGCGAGTGAGCAGTCGAAATGGCGTTGCCAGAATTCGGCGAGCCATTGATTACGGGGGAATTTGGGATGACCCGGGTGCAAACTCAGGAAATACTCGTCAAATTCTGTCACCCGCTCTGATTCCAGGGCAATCACCAGCGCTCCCTCGGCGGCCAATTCCGAGCCTTCCGTCGTGGTCGGCGCCGTATCCCAGCCATCTCCGGCTATCCAGACCAGTCTCGCTCCTTTCGCCTTGTAGTAATTACGCGCAGCTGCCTTTAGCAGCGCTCGCGTATCGTCAGCACGCGTGAATAGCACCACCACTTTCGCGCCAGTACCCTTCGATTCGCCCTTTGACTTTCGGATCAGAATGTCGAAAATCTCGTCCAATCGACTGTCCGTCGAAATCTTGTGCTCAAACGCGACGCAGACGTTCTGCGCCTTGGCGTTTCGAGTGAAGGCTTCCGCACCCAACTCCCCGTATTCTCCCTCCGAATAGATGAGGCTGACGTAAGTCCAGTTGAAATTCGCCGCCACATCCACCATTACTCGCGCCTGAAAGTTATCCGACGGCACTGTCCGAGCGAAATACTCGTACTTGCTCTTGTCGCTGAGCGCCGCGCTAGTGGAGGCCGGACTGATCTGAACGATGCGGAAAAGCCGCAGTAGGTTGGCCACTTGAATACTGACCGAGCTGTAGGAAGCTCCGATGACTCCTGCCACTGGTTGCGGCGGATGCGAGGCCAACAGACGCGGTCTGGATCCGTCCGCGCAGCTGTACTGACTGTCGTCCGGCTTGCCCATCAGTTCACGGACAAACGCCAGCGATTGGTTCAGAGCGAAGGCCGGCGTACTGCACGTATCCAACAGCAGAGCGCCCAGTTGAATTCCGGGCAGGATGGAGTCATCCGCGTTGATTTTGTCCAGCGCAAACAGCATCGCTTCCACCCGGTGCACTCCGCGTCCTTCCATCAGCTCGCCGCACTGCTGAGTCGGTCCTCCCCGACCCGCAGAACCTTTGTTGTGCACGGGAAATAGGCCACCGATCATCAGTTGACCATCCACCAACACTCGGTGTACTTTGGCCGTCGATGAAGCGAAGGCTGAGTGAGGAATCATGGCGGCGTTCGCCAGCAACGCCATCACCGTATAGATGATCATAGTTATGGTGTCAAAATATTGCTACGCTAATCCTCACGGTCATACGAGCGTTTGGTTCCTTCCGGCCGTTGAACCGACTGTGCTTCGGCTCTAATGGAAGTGCCTGCATCTGGAATCATATTAGTTCAGATACGTGTACTAGCTAGCAATATTAGGAGCACGAAGCACGGACTTTGGTAGTTGAGAGCAGAGATCGTTATTTGATACAGTTTTGGGGCAGGGAGTAGGGACCGTATGGAAATGATAGGTGGGTTGTTGATGAGATGCTGCTTGCAGCTTGACATGGCGTAAGAAGCAATTAGGCAGAAGATAGATGATTATAGTAATAGACTAGACAAAAGTCCCACAGAGGAATGTTAGCAAGAGCTGGTAGCGGATTTCGGTGATAAACTTTGTGTTTTATTGGGCTAGCGTAGTCTATTGCCCAGAGGCGGCGATGCACGCTTGAATCTGAATCACTTTTATGACTCTGAGAAGCACAGCAGTATCAGGGTTTGGATTGGAGAAGGCTCAGAAGCCGCAGTATCGATGATGTTCAAAGTTTACCGCACACAAAGAACTTTTTCGTCGGAATTGCAGCGCTCACTAGGAAGCAGATAGGATTACATGGTGATGAAGCAAGGAAAAAACAACTCGATTGCGCTAGTACGTACCTATTATGTATTGTATGTACATGGCGTGCGGAACACGTACTCACGATGCACAACGAATGAAAGTGACGTACACATACACTATGTAAGTACTGTTCATTCTTCTGCTATGTATCGGCCTGCTTCTGCTTCTGCGATGTACACTCATGCCTTTCTTTTACTTTTTTATTCTGTTTCTCCTTCGTACTCTACATCCTCATCAAGCTGAGCGGAAAGTTTCAAGAGGCGGAAGAGCGAAAGTAGCTTCGTTTTCCCACAGACGCACATGCAATCACGCGCGATACAGACAATTGTCCGTCTTCGGCTGCTTGATCAAGCCGTTTTTCGGCATAACCACATACCCGCAAGTCGACTTTGCTATAATTTGTCTCAGAAACCGGTCGACGCAACTGCTTGCGTATGCGCGCTTTATTAGGCGCTCTATCGAATAAGTGCGTTTTGAAGAGGAGGCGGAGATTACTGTATCCCGATTTTCACTCAGAGAGAGTGAGAGATACAGAGATATAAAGTAGCACAAGGAAGTGGTAAAAAACTGAGGTGGTACGTGCGATTTCATTACAGATTATGATTAGGTTTGAATTTTCTTTCAGGGACGCTTTACTCAGCTGCACTGAGAAGGAAATAGCGAAACCAATCAGTGGGAATCATCGGCAAGAGCTGCTGCTGATCAAGAAAGAGGCCGGCCTGCCATTCTTCCAGCACTCAATCATGCACAAGAAGTTTATGAGAATCAAAGATGGGAACAATGTTAGCTACACATGTAATGTAGACGTTTGGAAAAGTTGACGACCAATATTGCTCTGTCACGTCATCCCTTCGCAGCATGCATAGTGATGGCATGGGAAATCAGGAAAACGCTATGGTTCGTTCTAACTACGAATACTACATGTACATGCTATTGGCTTGGGGAAACTGCATGGTGTAAATGAAATGACCGTAATGAAGCAGCGGCGCTTATATCACAAAGCAGTCGATAAAAATTACGATCTGCTAACAAAATGAGAAAGTTGCGGTTCAATCTCTCATTCATGGGAAATTTTCTTTTATTCAGTGAATAACTTCAGCCACACAGAGATTAGAAAAGATTACAAAGCCGCCCGAAGTAAAAGCGCCTCATCGTAATGCTGCGTTCTAGACATTGAAGGTAAAATTTTCTTAGCAGAGGAAGGGCAAACATTTGCGACAAACATTGCCGGTATACACTGCACTGACAATTTGTCGAAGAAAATGATGACAAAAGTTTCTCAGCGGCAGGGATATGAGCTATGAATGAGTCATTACAATAGCGGCTGAAAGTGAAAACTTTTTAGGAGAAGCTCAAAATCCTCTGCGCGGAAGAAAATAAGGCCCTGATTACATTGTGCAAACATTTGAACATGATGGTCACGAACTGAGCATAAAAAATCGACTTCTACAAGCATGTAAAGCCTATGATTAAATCATATATGACCAAACCATCGACAAAGACCCCTATGTACCACAAAGGAATCAGTAAGCACAGGCAGATGAATCGAAATGTCAAACCCCCGGATAAGCAAGAGTGGAGGAAGAGACACTGATGACACGTGCCATTCCAAAATTTAGCAATTTATGAAAATTCGAAGATAACTCTTGGTGACAAACATAAACGGAAACGCTCCTTCGAACAAGTTTATTGCACTCATGGCTCTCTCAAGTGTCAAAGCCCCTTCAGGCAAACATGGACGTTCGATATAATTCGTACTCGCGAGGCTGTCTCTTTCAAAAAATCAAAACAAAACAAATTCATGCAGCCAATTCTGCTCATGTCATGAAGAAGCTGGTGGCCTTTGCTTGCTTCCTTTTTTCATCGACTTTCAGAACTCTATAAATAATGCAACAGAAGAGAGCATTCTGCATGCGTCGAGTGGCCCAAGAGATAAAGTGTGTGGTTTCCGACATGAAATACCGTACATGTACATACACAACCTATATCAAGAATAAAAGAAAACAAGCATAAAAAGTAACATCGTCCGCTCACTTAGCGCCTCAGCGGTTTGCGGTTATCGCGCTTATTTTTTTAGCTCTGCAGGTAGATTACGTAGAAATGTCTCCGCTTTAAAATGCGATGTCAGGTAGTATTGAGAATTTCGTGGACAGGGGGGTAATTTTCAGTTTTCTGCTGATGACGTGAGCTGATAGCCCAACTGATTTTACGTATTTTACAAAAAGACCGGGTCGAAAATTCGCACCCAGTCCTGAGATATAAGGCCTCAAAGTTGACCACAATTTGGGACCTTAATTTTTCACTTTTTCACCCTAAAATGGGGGTAAATAGCCCCACAGTGGGGCTTTGGGGCTATAAATTTGCACACACATAGACCCTATGGGGGTACATGTTCAGACAAATTTTGAGCCCTCTAGCCCTCTTGGTTCAGGAGTTAAAGCTGTTTTTGCTGAAAATCCGAAAATTACAATTTTTTCATAATTTTCAAAATTTTGAGAGAGTTAGTCCGTGTGCCCGCTGCTTTATTTCTGAATCTTGTAGAGCAGAAAATTTGCTACAAGATAGGCTACATTTGAAAAGAAAGTCACCTATGGGAAATTTTCACAGCAAGGCCTCAAAGAGTGGCAAGTAAGGGTTTTAAGAGTGTGCGTTTTCCCCATTTTTCAAGCTAACTCAACAATATCACGGATACTCTCTCCTCAAAAGTAGCCTATCTTATGTAAAATTTGATGAAAATTTAGAAAAAAATATTTCTGCCCCCAAAAAAGTTAACCCTACCCCAAAAATGTTCAAAAATTGTTAATCAATTACATCTTTTGTAAGATTATATGCTAGGGGTAAACTTTTTTGGGGGCAAAAATACTTTTTTCTAAATCTTCATCAAATTTTACATAAGATAGGCTACTTTTGAGGAGAGAGTATCCGTGATATTGTTGAGTTAGCTTGAAAAATGGGGAAAACGCACACTCTTAAAACCCTTACTCGCCACTCTTTGAGGCCTTGCTGTGAAAATTTCCCATTGGTGACTTTCTTTTCAAATGTAGCCTATCTTGTAGCAAATTTTCTGCTCTACAAGATTCAGAAATAAAACAGCGGGCACACGGACTAACTCTCTCAAAATTTTGAAAATTATGAAAAAATTGTAATTTTCGGATTTTCAGCAAAAACAGCTTTAACTCCTGAACCAAGAGGGCTAGAGGGCTCAAAATTTGTCTGAACATATACCCCCATAGGGTCTATGTGTGTGCAAATTTATAGCCCCAAAGCCCCACTGTGGGGCTATTTACCCCCATTTTAGGGTGAAAAAGTGAAAAATTAAGGTCAAATTGTGGTCAACTTTGAGGCCTTATATCTCAGGACTGGGTGCGAATTTTCGACCCGGTCTTTTTGTAAAATACGTAAAATCAGTTGGGCTATCAGCTCACGTCATCAGCAGAAAACTGAAAATTACCCCCCTGTCCGCGGTACTGTACAGCAATACTGAATCCTTCCAGACATCGCGTTTTAATCAGTAATCACTGCTAGCTAATTAAACTCCCATTCTTTTACGGCATACAATGCATACACTTATTTATGTACACGGTTGCTGGATGCAGGGCACACATTCACAAAGCAGACAGCAAGAACACTGTTTTCAGCTAAAAGGCACTAATATTTTATTTTGCCAGCAACACCTTTGATACCACCTTATCACTTTGAATCGTATTTCACCCTCAACACCTGCAATAATTTGATCTTAATGGCGTAACAGCAACAGATAACGAAAGATCGGAACTTTAGGTCTAAGATAAAGTTCAATACAGGTTCTATACAAATACGAAGCAAATAAAGAAGCAATCCGAAGTAGACAGCAGCGAGGACTCGAGTAAAGAACTTATAGTGCCTAGGGTAAGCACAATTTGTACTGTCGTAAATTGTAAGCAGTAGCGCAATGTCCAGAGGCATCATGAGTAAATATGAAACCACCGCTTGAACGCCCAACTTCCAAAACTGAATCACATTGGCTTGTTGATTCACCTTGACTCTATCGCTTCTCAGTAACGATATCAATAGGAGACAGTACCACACCAGTGTAAAGGTCATGGCTATGGCAAGCAGCACAGCGGATGGACCGTAATTGCCGGGAAACTTTATGCTGAATCCAACAGCCAAAGCAGATATTGTTAAACCCAACAGCCAGGAGATGGCTATCCAAAGGACGCATCGCTGAACTGTCACTTTGCTCCTGTACATCAGCGGCTTGTCAATGGCTATGTATCCCAACATGGCCAGAGTTGCAGTACACATGCAGTTGAGATGGACAGACGCATCTGCATAGCGTTTGACTGAAAGCATACTGCTTGCCGGTAGAAAGCGCAAGTAAAGATTTTCCAAATAAATTTTGACGATGTTATGGTTGCATTGTATACCGTACCAATGTGTACACTAACATCCCCAGTACCCCTAGGTATTGGCAAACATAAAATTTGTCCTATATGTGTATTTCGTCCTGGTGTATGTAAAAGGTATAACCCCACGTACTGTAAGGTACACTACACACATGTTGAACCTACATATATTGAACCTACAATGTACAGTGTGTATGTGCAGTATATCCCCAATGTATCCCCAGTGTAATCCCTACCAGACCTCTCAATTTTTGTATAGCTGCAGCGACAATGACTAAAGCATAAATTAATATTCTGGGACCCATGCATTATTTATCTCAGGATCTAGCCAACGTAGCTCAAAGCGGTTAAAACTCTCTCGATAACTTTAGCTCGGATTGAAAATAAAAAAAACCGCATGCGTCTACGTGCCCTCTGTGTCGAGAAATCGCCAAATTCCTTAAGTACTACAAATGTACTAAAAAGGTACACTTTTTCGATTATTCCACATAAATGAACAAGCCGCAAAAACTTTTTCATTAAAAGTAGCCTTTCCTTTGTAAAATTTGATGCAGATTTAAAAAATAGTATCGGTTTTTCAGAAAAATTTAACCCCTAGTATATAATTTTGCAAAATTTGTATATTTTTGACAATTTTTGGGTAGGGGTTAAATTTTTTTGGATCAACGATACTATTTTTGAAATCTACGCCAAATTTTACATAGGATAGGCTACTTTTAATGAAAAAGTTTTTGCGGCTTGTTCAGTTATGCTGAATAATCGAAAAAAGTGTACATTTTTAGTACTTAAGGAATTTGGCGATTTCTCGACACAGAGGGCACGTAGACGCATGCGGTTTTTTTATTTTCAATCCGAGCTAAAGTTATCCAGAGATTTTTAACCGCTTTGAGCAAGGTTGGCTAGATCCTGAGATAAATAATGCATGGGTCCCAGAATTATAATTTATACTTTACGTAGGTAACGTTAACCCCCAGGGCATTCATTCATGCATTCATCAACGTGCCTTCACTCGGCACTGCAATAATCATGGAAATAAGCAAGCAGTACACCATCAAGCATTGCTCATGCATTTGCGCCTGTAGACAGTGCAAACGACAGCAGCAAAGCTGAGTCTTCTCACCCAAATTTGCTGCTCACTCAGGAAGATGTAAGACGTATGCGCAAAGCAATAGATAAGATCAGCCATAGCTCTATTGACGATGAAGGAATAACGCTTTGCTGAGAGCTTCTTATTCTTCAAGCCGAGGATGCAGAAGAAAATGAAACTAAGATTTAGAAGAACTCCAGTGCCCACAAGGACTTCTGGAATCTTATACTTGACCACATCTATAGCAGTTTTACCGAGTGCGCTATAATTCTGGAACTGGTAAATCTGGTCACTGGTAAGATTTACCAAGCACTTATCCATGATGCAGGATCATAAGACATGAATAAAGGAACACTGACAAATTTTCAAAAGATTGAAGCGCCAGAAGGCGTACTACAGCAACTGCACGTTATGTATGGGCCATAGATTACTTATGCTAGATTAGCAGATGATATAGCCTAACTGTTTGACATTCAGCTTATTGACATCCTCAACTCGGCTTATGCAAAATTGTTGATACTGATAAATACAAACCGCATAAAGGCAATAAAGAGCTAAGCGCATAGAAATATTATAAATCAAACTGCAGCAGGTGGGACAGGCCACTTGCACGCAGGACTCAAGAGCAGTCATTCATTGATGTCGTCACGACATCAAAAAGATTTTACCGGATATGGCGGGTAATCCTTCCAGCTTTCTTCATCAATCGTTGCCTGCTTGTTCATTCACCTTACTCCTTAGAAGACATATTCCCATGGAATAAGCCGCCAGTAAAAGGTTAGGAACTTCTGCCAATATCTGGACAAAAAGGAAGTTGACATAACCTGCGCTATCATCAGAATGCATAGCATGGAAATGAACGGACAAGCCAATCGGGATATGAGGTGCATAAAAAAGTCGTTACCTGCAAAAATAGCAGAGTTGACAATAGGGCGACGGGCAGCCAAAGCTTCCTGGCGTGATACTCTTCAAATGCGTCCTTGCAGCCGTAGGATGAGTAAATGTCAGCAGTGTGCGCAACGTATTCTGCTCTGTACGGTCCTTCAGAAGGTGCGAGGAGGGTGTAAATCGGTGAGCAAACGTAGGAGTCCAGCTGGCAGCAACTTGGAGGCACGTAGCAGCCGCTGGTATTGTCAACACTTGGCCCGCCACAGACGTGAACTCCGAATTCGCTCCGAATTCGGAGCCCTGACTATGCTTCAACATGTAAATCCTCCGAGTTTGCTCCGAACTCGCTCCGTTTTTCCAAACGTCCGTGTGAACTGCCAAGTTTCAAACTCGGAGACGTGTGAACCACCGAGTTTCCTCCGAATTCGGAGCCTTCTCGAAGCCATCTCGGAGCCTTCTCGGAGGAATCTCGGAGCGAAAAAGTTGGAAACAGAGCAGTAATTTACGACGCGGCGCGTATGGCATAATCATTATAAACCGCACAGAACCTGCAGTGCAATGTACGCATGCATAATAATATGAGGAGAGAAGTCATCGCAGGTCTCTTCTTTGTTCAAGGAACAGCAAGCAGCAGGCGAACGCAACAAACACAGTATATCATTATCATTGCGCTGCGCTGTCCGCTCTCTTCTCGCTCCTTTTCCCGTTCCCGAAGACAGAGAGAGGGAGCGCTGCGCTTGTTGTTTCATTTGTGTGTGGCGTGTTGGCTATCAGCAGCGGACAGCGCGCGGCGCGGGCAAGTTGCATACTTTCTCTTTCTCCGTGTGTGGAACGAAGCGCGCCGTGTTTTATTGCTGCAAAAAATATTACGTGTGAACGACCGAAAAAACTCGCCGAGTTTGTACGGAGGGAAAATGATTACGTGTGAACAGCCGAATTAGGCTCCGAATTCGCTGCGAATTCGGAGAGATCTCGGAGCGAACTCGCTCGGAGCAAACTCGGAGCACGTCTGTGGCGGGCCACTGTAGCAGGTGAAGGCGAATCGACTCATATGGGAACTTCAATATGGCAAATCACGCCATTCATAATAATAGGTGTACTGTACTGTACATAACCTACGTACCTCGCATACCCTGGTATGCTATCCCACCCAAAAGCATAGAAAGAATAAATAGGACGACTCGCTCCCATATAAGTCGGCCCTGTAAGTTGCGTCTCGTTCACCGAATATTGGTTAGCCAGCTGTTCCAGTCGAAAATGCGGTTCAGCTAGCCAGTCAGAGTAGCCATAGACGCCACAGCAAGCAAAGGAGGACTGGAACTCATCCACGGCCCATTTCGACTCACTTTTTCCAACGTAGTCGATCATGGCACCTTCGAACTTGACCACAAAGTTCTGAATAATGCGCTTACATAATGTACGTACACATGCCTTTCAGTATGACAAAAATTTTTGGTATGACCAATATGATTGATCAACCTACGCACAGAGTACACAGTAGACAATAAAAAATGGCACATGACGAACCTTCAACGATTGGCGATTCAAGTTCAAGGCGGATTCCAAGCCAACCACAGTGAGAATGCCAACAATGGCGCAGAGAACAAAGACACAGCTG
Organism: Epsilonema sp. ZAB3_2; assembly: GCA_030247985.1. NCBI lineage: Eukaryota > Metazoa > Nematoda > Chromadorea > Desmodorida > Epsilonematidae > Epsilonema > Epsilonema sp. ZAB3_2. The sequence goes on from JASAMW010007554.1 coordinate 79,040, forward strand.
CCTCGCCAATGTAGTCTCCATTTGGTGGCGGAAAAAGAAGCGCGCAGCTGCAAGCTAAAGAAAACGGCAACTGCATCCGCCGCCACTGATACCGCAGATATGACAATCAACCGATGGATTAGTGAGATGTCAAGGAAGTAGAGAACCTGGCAAAAGAAAGTAGGCAATATGAAGCATCAGAAAGCACAAAGCACAACAGAACAATTGGCTAATAGTGAGCTAACTGATCATACACTTGCTAACCGGTAGAGATGGGCCGAGACTCTCGGTCTCGATCTCGGAAATCTCGGTCATTTTTGGCGATCTCGGTCTCGGTCTCGGTCTCGACTTTAGAATTTTCAAATTCTCGGTCTCGGTCTCGGTCTCGCAACTTTTAGGGGCAATTTTAGGCGAGACCGAGACTAGATTGAAATCGTGATTTCACAGGCAATTTCATGCATTTTCGCTAAGATTTTAGCTGCCTATCATGAAAAAATTTCTCCCACAGGGCGACTTCAGCCATGTAAAGTAGCAAATAGAAGTCAACCACCTATTCACCACTGTTTTTGCCATTATTATTTTTATAGAAAACGACCATTGGAAAAAATGAAAACGAAATGCCATAAGTTTTTGCACCAATACTTAGTCTCGGTCTCGAATTCTCGATCTCGGTCTCGGCAAAATTCCCTAATCTCGGTCTCGGTCTCGGAAAAAGTTCCAAGTCTCGGTCTCGGTCTCGTTTTCAGCGACAATCCAGTCTCGGCCCATCTCTACTAACCGGTCGGTTCAGCCAGACATCCAAGATTACTGCAGTAAGCAACAGACAGAACAAAAGGTAGAGCGAAATCAGTCGCAATCTCCATCGAGACAAACATGCGACACATCTCTCAGAGAGCATCGCTGAATTTCTGCTCGAGTAGACAGTAAATTTTAAAATTTCAGCAGAAGTACGTGTTTCTGCCTAACGCGTGGACTAATCGCCCTTACGACAACCGACTTACACCAGCGGGAGAAATTGAGAGAATGACAATAATTCATTTGCCTGTCAACAGTTGAGAAAAATAGTAGATAAAATTGCGATTCTAATCAAACCCTAACATGAAGGCACTACGTTTCCCATCCCCACAAGCATCACAGAACAGACACTGATAAAAAACAATGCACACTTGAACAAACAGCTATTACACGAAGTCAGCATCACAGCCGATAACAATTGATCCTCAGATAAAACAATGCAAAAAAGGCTAACAAACAATTGCCACATAAAAGAGCCTACTGGAGACCCATCAGTAGCCATGGGATTACATGATGATGTCTGCCTCTGGTACGTTGGCAGATATGCTCTTGTGTGGAAGAACCCTGGCCCCATTCATGTACAATTCATCCTTCACCACAACATCCTCGCCCAAAACACACACATTCTCCATACGAACCTGCAATTGATGATTTGCGTACTATGTAACATAACATACCTTACTCTTGTACGATTTCGATCGTGCCACTGTGTAGCTCAGGAGTACTCAACATGATTTCGAGTCCTGTACTCCTGTCAGTGTCAAATATTTTGATACATACGGATGCTTCTGCGATTAGGATGCAGTTATTGATGTGCGTGCTGTACACATACCCATCTTCCAATATCACATTTCCATCCAACGATGGATCCAGTGATCCAAGAATGTGAGCGAATAATGGAATTTCCGAGCACAGTAGAAGACTTGAGGCAGACGCCTTCCTCAATCACCACATCTGGACCGATCACCACATTCGGACCAATACGACAATCCTTGCCGATCTTCGCAGACTCATCCTGCATAAAATACAACTTGAAATACCAGAGCCACAAAATGGAGTCTCCACCGGGGGTCATGAATATGCAGTGCTCCACTGCCTTGTACATCCATGATGCATTATCGATACAAAGAAGGCTCAGGCTCACGTTTAACTGCCATAAACCCATGCATCACTTACATCTACATACGTTTTCTTACTACAAGGACGCTGCCTTGGAATTCGTCGCCTTGGGCAAGGGAGGCAGGCGCTTTCGTTTGTAGAAACTCCAGAAAGAGAGCGGAACCAGTCAGAAAGTCTCGCGGCTGACCAACGTCCATCCAGAAACCTAATGTAGTACATACAGTACGTAAAACGCTATAAGCAGGTTCATCGCATACATGCGTAACCTACAAAAGTTTGCATAATGTCGATGTGTCACTCACAGTTGCATACCTTACCTGATAGGACGCTTGCATAGAGCTGTCCATCTTCCGCCATCTTAGGAAAGATCTCCTTCTCTATGGAAGTTGGCTTCACCTGAAGACACAAAGGAAGAGGTAGCATACTCCCGCTGCTGTATCCACCACTTGCGCAATTACGGAACGTACGGTACGAATCCGAACACCTTTTTCGGGTATTATACCAACGGTCCAAAGATCGGTAGATACATACAGTAGGTATCTGACAACGGCCGGTAACAGTGTAAGTAGCGGACATTCGATACTGTTTCTAGTACGCGCTGCAGTACCGTATTTACCGGTGCATAACCACCCCCAATGCATAGCCCCCCCCCCCCCCCTAATGCATAGCCCCATATTGCCGAAACATAAAAAGTGCCCAATGCATAGCCACCCCTATGCATAGCCCCATATGTACTGTACAGTACCTGAACCTACCTGTATAGGCTGGTCATAAGCTACCCATAGCCACTCCCACACCAAGCTAAGATGCCTATAAGCCTACTTGAGGGTGTATCGTACTAGAATAACCCTGTGTTGGCCTAAATTATGCCCTAAAACACGTGCTTTTGACGTAATAAATATGCCTCTGTGACCTCTCAAAAACATAAAAAATGTCCCATGCATACCCACCCCCAATTCATAGCCCCACCCTATGCATTGCCCCATATTGGACCTCTCAATTTTTGTATGGGGCTATGCACCGGTAAATACGGTAATCAATCACGCGCTTGCATTGTTCATGCTTGTAACGCACCAATAGCTTCTAAGCACATAGGTACTCCAACTTCTTCTACGTACTTGTATCCTTTTCAGGATATTTGGATTGAATATGTACAATCCGGCGTTGATCTTGTTGCCCACATATTCCTGAGGCTTCTCCACAAAATCCTGTATCCTTCCTGTACTCTCATCGAAAACTACAACACCATACTTGGAAGGCTCCTTCACTTTCGTTACCTACAACACCCATGACACATGTGCATAAACGACAGTCGACTTGCTTATACGTACATACAGCTACGGAGATTTTTACAAATCGTGAAAGGCTTTTTCGCGCAAAACAGCATGCAATCCATGCATATCAATCACGCAAATAATCTTCGACCTCCGCGGAAATTTTCGCATATTCTCTCATTCGAACCGGCTATAGTAAATATCGTCATAACGTTTGCTCAGCGCTTACCACAATTGTGCCTTCCTTTTCATGTTTCTTGTGAAACTCAATCATTTGTCGAAACGGGAAATCACAGACGACATCGGAGTTGAGAACAAAGAATGGCTCATTGCCTTCTAACAGCTCCTTTGCCAACGCCAATGGACCAGCTACATTACATCATAAATATGACCGACTACACAAATTATGGCTCAATTCTCATCGGAGATCAAAGTTATGCGCTGGGCGCGTACGTTCGGCGTGTCCATGGTTCGGGAAATGCAAAGGCATGGACAGCCACGGCGGTGGGAGTACGCCGGACGTACACAGAGCACATCTCCCCCTCCTTATGTAAACATAGCCACTCACCAGTTCCAAGCGGTTCCTTTTCGAGCGAGAAAGTAATTTTGACACCCAATTTCGCCTCTTCTCTGCGCATTTCTTCTTCCAAAAGCTCAGCACGATAGCTAACCGCCAGAATTACATGTGTCACGCCCACCTGAAGATCAAACACGTCAGTGAAGCAATGTGAATCAAACATGAACGCACATATACATAATAAGTTACCTCGGCTAAGGCTTCAATCTGATGGAACATCATCGGTTTATTGCAGAACTCCACCAGAGGTTTGGGTCGGGTAAGGGTGAGTGGTCTCAGTCGGGTACCGTATCCACCCACCAAGATCAAGGCTTTCATCTTGTCCGCTACCATACAACCATTGAATAGCAAAATCAGCACTCCATTGGTGAATGAAATTGAATGAATAAGCTGCAGATATGACACAACGTCGTACCTTCCTTTCCTTTTCTTCAAATCTTCAATCTTCGTCTCCTCTTTTTTCTCTTCTTTCTTTCTTTCTTCCTCTTCTACGCAAAATTTCACACAATGCAACGTGTTTTGTACTAAAATACTTCAAAAATTATAAGTTTTAGAACGGCAGAGGCTTTTTGTTCTGACGCAATATTTTTGACTATTTTTAGAGTATGTACCTTGCGCAAATTTAGGAGACCCCACCCAACAAAATGAGCACACATATACTTCGCAATTTATTGAGTGGGGCCTGTATGGAAAGAGAAGAGCAAGAAAAGTTCTAAAGAAGAAAAGAGCGACCACGACGGAGCACCGTGCGCAGGGATCAGCAAGCAGGGAGGGAGCCGTGATGATGAACTGCATTTAGCGGAGTCGCCCAAGCAGCGTTTGTACTAAAGCGATGTTGCTGGCAACAGCAAATGATGTGAAAGTGTACAACTTGAGCGCTGGAAAATCATTGCCGGAGGTATGTATGCATTCACAACGTATGTACACAATTTGTCCATTTAGCGTACAGCGTTGTCGTTGATATCCCATACTTTCCTGGAAGCTATTGTTTTTTAGTGGTTGTCTGATCGGAAACGAAGGCAATTGCAACAGAAAGATGTCGGTAAGAATTTTGCTTTGACGTTGTTGTCGTCACTTACGTTCGCTTTGTGATGTGATACGTAGGTACTTTGTGTAACCGGATGTATTGTACAACTTTACAGAGTTGGCAGTTACGTACATGATGAAGAAATTTGGGCGAAAATCGATATCCTCTCGGCCATTGTCCATCACTTGCATATTCTCGCTACTACGCTGCTACTAAACTTTTCGGTCGCCGATCTTTTCCACAGATCACGCAATTAGTAGTACGCACACAAATAGTACGTTGGTCAAAATTGAGCGTGCGTGCGTACGTAATTTGAAAGCTAAGGCGGTGTTGGGCAAGTTTTGTGCTACGTTTCTCATAAATAAAAAATATGACGTAGTTTGTGTCCTCCCACAAAGTGACCACGACCAAGATTAGAAAGGCGACTACTAACTTTCGCGCGGAGCCCAATCGATAGAGGGCCACGCCTACTGCCAACTCTGTAAAGTTAGACAATACCGGTATGCTGTAACTGTACTTGTACAGCACGAGAACGACAGTGAATTCTCTATGTAGATATTCGTCGACGGATAGAGTTGATTCAAGACTTCCAAATGCCAGATGTTAGCTCAACCGTGTGCGTGACGAGAGATGGACAGTATGTCTATGCCACAGGTGTGCACAGTGCAGTATGGGTACTTCTGTTGTTGTGCGTGCATGTTGTATACCATAGCGTAATATTTTCAGGTACATATAAGCCGAGAGTGCGGTGCTATGATCTGCAAAATTTATCAATGAAATTCGAGAGATGTGTGGATGCCGAAGTAATCAAGATGGAATTACTTGGAGACAGCTACGAGAAGGTGCCTACATACTGTACGTACCGTACGCATGCATGTTAGTATTGTATTGTAGTGTATGCATAGCATGCGCCATTTATTGCGAAGATAAATACGCGTAGGTATGTTTTTTTTCAGCTGGCATTTCTGGAAGAGGAGCGTTATGTGGAGTTTCACGTTCAGTACGGCAGGTATCATCGACTTCGCATACCGAAATTTGGACGCGATATGGCTTACCACCCTCAGACCTGCGACCTGTTTATCGCTGCTTCTGGGTATTCCACAAACAAAAATACATACGTAAAGTGCAGCAATACACAGACTGACTGTGAGGATACAGCTACTTTTTGCAGGCCAGACATTTATCGTTTGAATTTGGAGCTGGGTCGTATGGTGGTGCCATGGTTATCTGAAGGAACTTCATTGAATACATGCACTGTCAACACAGAGCACGGATTGTTCGTCTGCGGCACACAAGAAGTGTGCACATCTTTGTCATGTCAGCCATCTTGCGTCTTGTATCCTGATTCACCGCTGTTTGTGCATTATATTTTAGGGTAAAGTTGAAGCATGGGACTATCGTTCGAGGTGCAGAGTGGGCGTGTTGGATTGTGCAATCAACTGTTTGGATGAGGACGAGGACGACACCTGCGATCTGATATCCGTGACTGCGCTCAAGTTCAAAAATGCGCTCACTTTGGCAGCTGGCACTAGCAATGGAAAGGTACCTCCTGCTCCTGTACCTAACAAGCAAGAACTAATTGCTACTAGTTACGTATCTACTGATGTACGACACATATAGTAACCCATCAAGACAAGATTATAATTGTCTCTGAGCTTTTAGCCGTGCTGAGCAAACTCACATGTGCTCCCGTAGAATAGGAATGCATGAAATGCGGAGAAAAATCCGTGAAGGATTCTATGTTTCGCAACACGGGCAAATGGCCAAAGACAACTCTCGCTATACGGCACTGTCAGCGTGGTGTAGTATGTACTGTATGTATGACCTAGTACATACAAAGTTTTTGCCTTAGATTGCGCTGTACGATATCCGTTCGAATAAGCCTCTTTTGGTGAAAGATCAGCGGTTCGGATTGCCTATCAAACAGCTGGAGTTCCTCTCTTCCCCTTCCCCATTGGTCATGTCCCTGGATTCGAGGATCGTCAAATTTTGGCACGAAGATACTGGCAAGCCATATACGGCTGTGGAACCAGGCACAGACTTGAATCAAGTCTGCCTCATACCTAATTCAGGTATTTACAAACGTACGTAATGGTGTTGATGGTGGGTAGATGAGATGTCAGGCAGTCCAGGCAATGTGGTTGCATTGCATGTGAATTCCGTTCATCTCGAGTCGAGACCCCAGTGAATGAATGCGTCTTGCTCGCATCAACAAACTTGCTTCATCGCTTTCTTTTGTCTTGAATCCAGTGCAAAAATTTGAGGGAGAAAAGCGCGCAGTCTGTCTGTGGCCTCGACACGAGTGACTGAATTACGAACGGGGAATAACGCTCGGCTGGGGTTTAGGTTTGATGATGATAGCGAACGAGGCGCCGAAGATTCTGGCGTATTTCATTCCGAGCATAGGCACGGCTCCGAAGTGGTGCGCCTTCCTCGACAGTATCGCTGAAGAACTGGAAGAGGATGAACAGTTCCAAGGTGAACTACGTATGCCACCCACTACATCGAGTACATATTGCCATTGCGTACGTAACGTACTTTCGCCGTATGTAATAGGTACATACGAACTTTTCGTATACTGACAAACGAATGTACACTTTTATTACGATTCATAAGCCTGGCGCTTATTTATGCGTACCGCTTTTGGGCACGTTGCTGAGCATGCACCTACAACACACATGCCTGTACTTTCCTATAGATAGTATGTACTTGTTACGCCAGTTTCGGTACTTATGGTTATTCTTTCAGTGTACGATGACTACAAATTTGTGACTGGTAATCAACTGTATCAACTGGGTTTGAGTCATCTGATCGGTACGAATCTGCTTCGCGCCTACATGCACGGCTATTTCATGGACGAACGGCTGTACAAGAAGGCGCAGATGTACGCCGACCCCTTCGCTTACGACAAATATCGACAGGAGAAACTGAAGGAGAAATTGAGGGAGGAGCGAGAGCAGAGCGCCGCCAAAGCCAAGAAGAACAAAAAGAAGCAGGAGCTGCCCACAGTGAACAGAACACTGGCGGAGAAACTGCAACTGATGGAGGAGGAGGAGACGGAGGAGCTCGGAGCAAAGGACAAGAAGAAAGCGAAGAGAAAGAAAGACAAGGTACCTACGTAAGTCTATGTTCGTTACTTACGAATAGAATACTTACGTAGTACGGTGGAGTTCTGACTGTATGATACGAAATGGCACGACCAAGGAACTTTCATTGTTATTTTCAGGCGAAGAAGACGGCGGAAAGTCTGCTGAAAGATGATCGATTCGGCGCTCTGTTCCAGAATCCCGACTTCCAAGTAGACGAAGAGAGCGAAGAGTACCGCCTGCTTAATCCCGCTCTCACCAGACTGACAAGCAGCAAAGAGAAGAGGAGGAAGCAGCAGCAACAAGCAGAAGAGCTGGAAGCGCATGAAACTGAAGCAGCGGGGAAAGAGGATGATGGTGATATAGAAGGTGAGTCATCGTCCTCCTCATCTGAGGATGAGTCAGAGCGAAGAGAATACGCCAGGGAGATGAAGCGCGTCCATGGCGACCTGAAGAAGCAGAAGAAAGAAGAGGAGAAGCAAAGAAAGGAGCAAGAATTACTGGAGAAAACTGGGAAGAAAGCGGAGAGAACTCAAAGAGAATATGAGCTAAGGTCCGCCGAAGGTTGGAAGAGTTGGCAGGAAGAGCTAAAGAGAAGGAAAGGAGGCAAGGGAGAGCATGAGTTGAGGAGTGTCTCATTGGAAGAGAGACTGGGACAAATGGAGGACATGGATGGTGGTCAGACTCTGGTGACGGAGACTGGAGATGACAGCAAGGAGATAACGTTCACTCTGAAGAAGAAAAGTAGGGCGGAGATGAAAGCGGAGAAGCAGGCGGAGCACAAGAGAGAAAGGAGGCAGGCGAGAAGATCGGCGGGTGAATTGGCGAAAAGTTTGAAAAAGATTCGTCTACCCGGTGATTCGAATTTTGGAAGGAAGCATAGGAAAAGCGAGTGATAATGTAGGCAAAGTGATAATTGTGCAGGATGGAACTATTGGATGGATGTTTCTTTATCAGCAAAAGATCTGTATATTTGCACGGCGGAATATTGCACATTTTCGAAGGCAAAACTAGCAATTTTTGAATGAACAAAGTGTGACAGAGAGCTCAGGTGATAGCCAGGTGATCTAAAGCTTCTTCATCATGCATTGGGTACGGCAGAGCTGATGCCAAAAGCTGCGACAAATATGTTGACCATAGTCAAACCAAATATGCTGATGACAATTACATTGTTGAGGACTTCGGCGTGCCTGTGGCTTTTGTCGTCAGCATCATTGATGTTTATTCTACCTGAAACAACCATACCCATATTTGTGGCTATTTTGGCAATAAACAGAAAAATTTGTGCACGAGTTACGAACCGAATTACTTTTCCGTGTCAAGTCAAAGTGTGTTTTCTTACTAAGGACGATAAGCATTACTCCAATGATCACTTGAAGAACGACCGAGACGATGAGAAAAGTGAGGGTCACTTCGTACAGTGGCACTGTTTTGTTCAATTCTTCAGCCTTCTTTTGGGTGGCCCACAGAGTCTTGATCTGGCTCATGTTCGCCATCAGCAGCGCCACATCCAGCAACCCCTACGATAGAACCGACCATGCAGACGCATAATTACATACCTAATGTACTGTATATTGTGTGTAGAAGCAATTAGGCAGCAGGCCCAGTTACTGAAGAAATGCTCTTCTTCATTGCGTGAAAGTTGTAGTCGAAGTAGCGCAGTCTGCTGCCTGGAACGCGAACATTTCCGACACCGTCGCTGTTGTTCGCCGATCCAGCAGCCACCATGTCATCTTTGGGTTCAGGCCTTTTTCTGCTACCCTGCAAGTATTCCAAAAAAAAATGGAACTGGCATCGGGCATATCGTCTGTGTAACCGTAGGTGCTGCGGTGTCTCCTTGATCTTACCGCCACTGTTATTGCCCTTTCTCTTCCACTTTCCGCTGAGAAAACGCGTCCGTCCATACCCTGAGTTGCTTGGTCTCGGACAGAATTATTGAAGGCAGGTCCTGCTGAGTACCGAACAAGCTCGTCTTTTGGTAATCTTGGATCGTCAGATATTGGTGGAAGATGCGATGGTTCTGGTTGCAGCTGTGGTTCTCTGCTTGGCATGAATTTGGTCACTGCAACAGGAATGACTAGCAGCAGATAGTCAGCAGGCCTTTTCAGCCAGTTTTATTGCACTCTGGAGGCAGCGATTGTTTATTTGGCCTCCATGGCAGCGCAGCATGAAGACGAGTCAAGCAAGACAGAGTCCCCAAATCGACTTTTGGATGCTAATCCAAGTATGGTGCTAGTGATTAGCCTTGTTGCTGTAGAAACGCTGGTGTGGTTTGTACAGCATACGTATGTACGTTGATTTGTACAGCATACGTATATGTACGTTATTCCGTACATTGCTAGTCAGTACGCATGTCATGTCGACGTCTACGCATGTAGTGGGCACGAACACGACGATGGTTCAACGCATTTTCTACCCAGTAAAATAACGCAAGCATAGGAAACATCGAAGCAAGCGCTTATTGTTATGATAATCCATCGTGTGTGTGGAAGAAGCTGCATGGACACCGGTGCATTTATGCAATCTCAGTTCTTTTACTTGCTTCCACTCCACAAATACTGTCGTTCATAACACCGGTCATCACCAATATGACTACGTACGATTTGTTACTGCTGATATGCAATTGCCTTAGAACAAAGCAGTGGAAAAGTGGCTACTTCAAACTAATGACTAATCATAGAATGGAATCGCCATATAGCAAGCCTTTGATTTTTAAGTCTCAATTTCAAAATTCTTCACGATACAAAAAGTCATAAAACCCATTAATTCATTGCACTGCACACACAACAACGCAGGTGGAAACTCTTCAATAATTTTGCGGGCAATAAAAATATAGTGTCTCTGGCAAAAAATCACACGTAAAAACGCCATAATAAAAAATATCCATTCGTTATAGGTCACAGACACACTACCAGAAAACAAATAAGTTTGAGCCACTTATGCACCCATCAATAAGTCACTCACAACTAATTCTACACACATGCACAAATACATAATAAATATGCTCATGCTATAATGTACCTAGTACCTACCTACACATGATGACACCTACTACTACTACTACACTTTTCGATATATGCACATTGCACAGTACGAATACTAGTCGTTCAATAGCTACGCACCAATTAAAACTGGAATGACATAATGTGATGAGAACAACACGGGACAGATCCGCACAACACAGCACTCAGTCACAGATCATTATTTGGAAAAGACAAGAATAAGTTTCACACATGAACAATGCCAACGATACGATCATCTCATATCCTCAATAGTATAAAGATTGCATCCAAATATGGAATGAAGTAGTAGGCTACCGTAGAAGTAGAAATCAACGAGAACAAACATGCTTTATCTCCATTAGCATCATCATTATTATAAGCAGTAGCAGCAGCAGAAAGATATGTACTCAAGATACAATCAACTTGCTCCCTCACTCGTTCATGGTGGGCTTAAAAAGTGTGTACCAAGCGATAACGGCTTGTGTCTCAAGGCCGGCCGCTTTCAAGTCCACAAACAGCTCACCGATCAGTCTGGCTTTCTTGAACAGGCCAGAAATTTGCCATACGCTACCCTGGAACACAATGAAATATCACTGCAGCTACATACGCTTCAAGATTACGAATTGCCGTATTCCTACATTAGGCTAGGTTACGTACATGGTCGCTGAAGCTGAACTCAATGGAACGCGTGCTGTACACTACAATACAAGTAGATAGAATACCCTGAGGACAGAAGAAGTGCGCTGCAGTCCACCGTCCATTGTGTATGAGACGGAGCAGTTGCCTGGCGGTAGAATGCGAGTGCGAAATGGACGCGTTTGCAGCTTCGCCACTCGCCGACCGTTAACGATCAACTGCAGCTTCACAAAAACTGCTGCTAAAAGGAAAAATTCGCCTATAGCTGCGCGTCTTTCACTTGTTATACATACATACGTAGGGTACAGTAGGGCAAACCCGCCGTTTTATTCCAGAAACAGGCCACCCATGTAAAGCGACTTTCACCACCAACCAGGTGACCGAGTTTACTCCACAGTTCCCTACACGTATGTACAGTATAAGTGCCGTAGGGATATATGCTTTACCGTGGGGTCCGTGCTGTTTCTCGGCAGCTGTGGACTGGTAGAATTTCAAATGGCGAGTCTGTAAGCCGGTGCAGATCACCTTCGTTCTCAGCGGTTCCATGTGAGGGACGACGGAGCTGGACGCTGCGAAAGGAGAATGTCTCCTCGCAGACTGCTGGCCTGACCCGATCAACTGCTGCGGTTCCGATATGGACTGCGCCATACGAGGCTGCACAGCTTTCACCATCAACAGCAGTTCACCCGCGTACAGCTCTGAAGCAATCGCAAAAGTGTGCATGTCCGCAATAACTTGGAACGGAGACTGTATATGCGTATGCAGTGTAGAAAAAGTAATGTAGTGTACTTATGAACACATGTACTGTTAGGTACATTGAGTAGATAGATACTTGGATAGGGAGCCTCAGTGATGGGAGACAGGCGCCATTTGCGCGCCTGATACCACAACTGACCGGGTCCGTATTGCGGAGTACGGTATTCGGGAGGCAAACTGGCGCTACTGCCAGCCGGACTCGCACTGCTCTCGTCCAAGTAATTGCGACTTTGAAACGAAGTGCTCCGATTTATGTCTGAACATCAACAAATCTATGAGTTCACGTCCCCTTTCTGGTGATACCATCTCAATAAAAAACCAGTCGTGTGCAAAGTGCGTAGACTCCTACGTCTGCATGTGTACGTACCTTACCTAATGTGGACTTTCTCCACTGGTGTACATACCTACGCGGAAAGTGACGAAGCGACAGTAGCCAAATAGGCAGCAAAAGTCACCACAGAAGCAGCAGCAATATTGATACCACCAGCAGCAGAGGTAGAAACACTTTACAGTAGTAGCAAAAAGCAGGAAAGCAGGTCCATCTCTATGAGCAGCTAGTAGAGGAAGCACATGGCACTGGCATTGGAAGGAGGCAGCGAACAGAGGAAGCAGCTAGAGAGCTATAGGCCGAACGGGTTTTTGCGCATACTCACTGAAAACAAATACATTCAGTACTCATAAGCACACGGTTAAAGTACGTACACATCACGCAACATTGGTTGACATGAATATCGTTGACGGATTGTGCATGTGTCGTAGCGGGATCTTAAAGGTAACGGGTTCTAAAATTTCATCTCCCGCTAGCGGGATTTCAAATCTCGCTACCTTTTAGATCCCGCTACGACACATGTATTAGTAAGAAACACTGGATACGACCAGAAATCTGGACGGCTTTACATGAGTAGAACTGATTCTCAATGGAGCTCTCAGCGTCGCTGTGATACACCGTAGGAGGGGTGAGGTGGGGGGTAGTGAGCGGTTTTTGCACCAGAGGAAGCCACATTTCTCTGCCCCAACGCACGTTTGGATCTACAACAGAATATCCAACCATATAGGCTATCCAACCATTTATGAATATTCAACCATATCCACGGGATAGGCTACCTATGCATAAAGGATGCATGTAAGCTCAGATTAGGAGCAGATGCTCAGCTCAGTACTTAGGTACCTCCGAGCGACAGGACAGCTTGGCCCAAGAAGTCGTTGTTGACTCTGGATTTGTCATAGTCCCAGACGGTGAACTCGAGGAAGGCGTAGGGCAAGTTCTGTCCCTGGATCTCCTTGTACACCACCGTCTGCTCCCAGTCCGGATTGATCGTGTTCGTCACAAACTTCGTCCTCCGCTTATTCTCCACCCTACATATAAAGTAACTCTCATCATTCATATGTAGGCTACGTAACAACAGTACGCGTCATTGGTGCGCTTTAGACGTGAACTCCGAATTCGATTCGGAGCCCTGACTACGCCTCAACATGTAAATAAAATCTCCGGTTCGCTTCGAACTCGCTCCGTTTTTCGGAACGTGCGTGTGAACAACACCGAGTTTGTTATTCGATGACGTGTGAGTAATTGACGTTCGTTTCGGTTCAATACGAAGTCATACCAAAAACTCGAAGCGAACTCGCTCAGAGCAAACTCGGAGCACGTCTGAAGCGCCCCATTCTCTCTGCTGCTGGTCCCCGTACCGTCTGTCGGGAAGCAAGTAGACCTTGACGAAAGGATTGGGGTATCCGCTGCGTCTGGGCGGCAGATCTCGAGCGCAGAGGACGGTGGCGAACAGGGTGCAGGTGGCGGCGTCGAAACTGACGGAGGCGCAGAGGGAGCCGCGGTTAGTCACCATATCTCCTCCCCGACCCCATCCCACGGAAACCTGCCCGCAAAAAACAACAGCTACGACTTCCATTCAATGAAGCATACAGTATGCGAGAACTAGCAGAAGCGGCGGGACACTTCAAAAAAGCCGGCTGGCACAGTATGTCAAACACACAATAGCTTTTCGTAAATAGTGCCATGCCTTCGTAGTGGTAAACAAAGCAAACAAGCATGCGAGCATATAAGCATTCCAGCAAGGCGCCAAGCAATGCTTTCTAACTGTTGACAAGATGGCATGCGACTTGGCTATGTTCATGCATTCACAAGTGACAGCAATTCATCCAGTGCCAGGCGAAACGTCAGCGATGCGACTTCAGCCAGCAAACGGGGATGAGGATACGTAGCAGAGCACAGGCAAGGCAAGCAGCTAGAACTTGATGCAAGCCCAACCTGAGCTTGATCCACATTGAAAGATCCAGAGAAATATGGAAGGACGAAGAGATAGAGAAGACAGCGAAGAGCAAGAGAAAGGAAGAGACACCTCAGGAATCACGGAGAGTTTTGTGATTGCGCAGAGAGAGTATGGTGATAGAAATAGAGTGAGAGAAACGGTACGAGACGACGACGACCAAAACCAATGTGAATGAGCTACTAACACCCATCAAGCATCCAGCGTACCTGCTGGCCCCCTTCCACAGCCGGGGATTGAGCTCGTATGGGCGTCGTCGAGAAGCTACACATACTCACACACAACAATGTATGTAATAGCAGTCATCATTCATCGAGTTGACTGTTCTGGGAAACCTCTTTCTACAACCTTGTGAGGCACAGTGTTTTTTTCGTAACTGTGAATATGGTACGTACGTACATGCTGATCCCCATCACTACAGGACAGTAATAGGTCAGAGTGTGTTAGTTTCATTCAGAAAATATTGTATCACTAAGAGGGATACGTCTCATTGCATATGCCTAAGTGACAAACTTGGTGCAGTGCATGAAGGTGCCCAGAGCATTCCAGAAAGATCAGGTGCTTCATAAGAAATGTTCAAGAAGAACTCACCTTGGAGACGCGCGAGTACCGTCCAAGAACTGATGCTGACTGATTGGGAAGCGATGTGAGGGTACTGGAGGTGCGTAGCCTGTACCGGGAACACCCGTCGGTGTCAGGGAGCGACTAGTGTACTGCGGCCCATGGGGACGAGGGCTGGACATCATTCCTGTAATTATCAGAGACTCATCACTAAAGCAGAAATACAGCGTGTGGAGAGACAACAAGGTTATGCCAACCTCTGCTGGAAGACATGGCAGCGGGATATTGCGAGGAGGACATGGGCTGGAAATCGGGCGTGAGATAGGTGGAAGTGATGGGTGCGCTGCCGCCACTCAGAAGCGTGTTGTCCGGCGCGCTTTCGTATCCCTTGTCCGAGGCGCTGAGACTCGGCTTCAGACCACTGCTGCTTTGGTGTAGATTAGCACCACTGCAACAACACAATCACATTTCCATGAGAATGAAAGTCCTCCATATGCACTGTCGTAGAGACGCGTCTCTTTTACCACAGTATACAGTAGGTTACCTTCGAATAAGAATCTCTATTTCGCCCACGCTGCTGCTAACTATCCGCTGCACTTCCTCGTACGTTTTGCCGGTGAGCGGTATACCGTTCCACTCCAAGATTTGGTCGCCTGCAGTCAAAATTCAGCAATTTAAAGATCAACGATCAACAAAAATATTCGCCGGCGCATATCACACAACGCTGCCCCATTCTTGCATGCATATGTAATGTACCTGCTTTCACTTCGCCCAGCGTCTCCACCAAACCTCCTTTGTAGACTGCCGCCACATAGCAAGCTAATTGCCCGTCCTCAGGCATCACTTTTCCGCCCACCACTTTCATACCAAGCCCATTACCTCAAATAGGCAACCACCACCACCACTCATCCGTCATCCTTCCACAACACCACATGCATCACTACACATCCCACATATTCTTATACATGAATGCAGATATACATACATACGAACAATGTAAGCATGTAGGTGGGTGATGCGGTCATAAGAGCGTTTTGCTCAAAAAAGCAACGAAGACGAATTGAAAGTGTAATCACCTTTGACAGCCCGATCCCTGCCTCCTCTCGTGAGCAATATGCGCTTGATTTGGCCTGGAAGATGAGAATACTGATGAAGCTGCTGCTGATACTGACTATGTTGCTGATGATGTTGGAGATAAGGCAACGGCTGACTAGTATGAGAGTAAATGGACCCGATCCCGATCTCGGGACCATGTAACGCGGGGTTCATTCCGAACGGTCGGCTTAGGCCTCCACCACTGATAAGACCGGGGCCACCAGTTGTTGAGAAGTTGCGTGAACTGACCTGCAAGATGAACATAACGGTCCTGGCTGAATTTACCTGCGTTAGCCGGTGACACTGTTAGCCACAACAGTGGGGACTGAACACCTACTTATGTACGCAGTACGGTGAGATGTAACAGAAGTGTGTACACATTGTACATACGTAGGTAGGCATGTATGGAGACGGAGGCACCCAAAGCACGCCAGTACGAATTTGTGCGATGGCTGCCCGACGAAAAGCAATTATTGCTGCGCACAGCTAATGCTACTCACTACTGTGAGATATTTGGAGGCTACGGGTGTGATACACATAGGGTTCGGACTGAAGCATGCAGAGACATGGCCATTATGCGCAAACGTTGCATAAGAAGCAAGCCAACTCCAAACATCTGGCATCGACGTAGGTAGTTCACAAAACGCCACCTACTTATGCAGTAGCTCGTTCAACATATGCAACACCGCACACGCAGTCCATGTCGGGTCGTGAGACTTCACATCCATCATATCCTATTTATTACAGACTATACGTACGGCAGCTAGCTACTGATACGGACGGAACAGAAAACGAAAAGAGAAAACGGTGCAGCTTACGTTCAGCTGACCTGCGGAGGAGCTGAAAGGAAAAGAGCCTCCGCCTCCTCCTCCGCCTCCTGCACGCCCTCCAACCCGGTTGAGCAGCAGATCGCCACTCTTGGAGCGACTCATCGGACCACTGAACAAGTCACTGATATCTGAAACACGCAGCCGGCATACACCCTGTCTCATCGCCCGCAGTCAGGAATCAGAAATCAACTACAGTAACCCATCGCACGACAGACTCCACATGACACAATCTACTACGTATGTACGTGTAGTGCACTGCACATCATGCCAAACAGTGTTCCAAAACGCCACAATCTCAAAGCAAAATCACAAAAGCAGAACAGAACTGAAATGAAGCGAGGGACTTGCGTGCCATTTGGTGCAATGTACTCGAGCTAACAGCAAAAGCTTGAAGCCAAGAGATACGGCACTGCACAGTACCATCGTCGTGTCATGCTCTGTGCGTTGCAAAAAAGGTATACACGTGCATCACCATACACTATGAAGACGATGAGGCAGATGCTGATGATAAGGTCGAAAAGCAATGGGCATTGACAGCTGTTGATTGCCTCTATTTGCATGTGGCAATGATGGGCTTTGAGCAATGATTATGCGCTCGATGGCTTTTTCCTTTTTCTCTTTCCCTCCCTCCTCCTTCACCCCTGCTTTTTCTCCCCATTATACGTGCGTACGTAGCTCTTTTAGCAGTAGTACGTAAACTTCGATCTCTTATCAGCTTTAGCCGGAGTCCCAGTCGTCGCTTCGGCTTCTCCTTTCTCGTTACTTGCTCGTTATCAACCGCACACCACAAATACACACAATTCAAAGCAGTATGGCTAAATAGAGAGAGCTAGCAGCTGCAAATGTACGAGCTGCTAGCTCCTCGACTCTGCCATTGGCTTCTTTTGTCGCATATGAGCACATGGGAGGCGAAATCCAGAGGGGCTCTGAAGGAAGAAACAGGAAGGCCCTGCCTGCTGCTGCTTTTTGCCCATATAGGAACCTCACTCAAGCCCTCCCCGGCGATATATCGATTTCTGACTACGGCAAAATATAAAGTTCCGTCCGACTTGATTGAATTGCCAACTCCGTGAGCCTCCGTCGCTTGCTTCGAAATGTACAATACACATGCAGCTGCCACATACATACGCACGGAGTATGTACATTTGGCACTAGCTTTATTACTGGAAATTCAACTCAGTCTACGCGTTACGTTGCTTTTTCCTTTTTCAGAAGCGCGAGCAAAAATAGAGAGGAAAAGCTTTGAGCTTTAGTTCTAAAAGACGCCGTCTTCTTGCTTCGATCGCTCTTACTCCTTACACATAATACGCACACACGCATACTTCCCCCTCTTCATATTTTTTACTCCCTACATTTTTAGCCCCCATCACTTTTCTGACATATTGGGCTCCTTCACCTCCCAAGCCTCAAGCTTCCCGAAGAACAAGCGAAACTTTTCCCGATATCCGCCATGAGCATAGTTGTACGATGCATGGGCCGATACGTACTTATGTACGTACAATGTATTTTAGCATGTGAGTATGCATACATACGTACTGTATGTACATACAAGATACTACACTTTCGGTAACGGCCGTTGCTGAAGTCGGGGAAGCAAGCCAAAGAGTAAAGCAACTATGCACATGGGCTATGCATGTGCTTATTTCGGTTCTTTTGTGTTGTCGATTCGAAACCTTACGTGTCAATTGACGGCTAATGCATCGACGTGACAAGTCGGCGAAAGCTCTGGCAGCATGTTGGAGCCTTCCTTCCCTTCAACCAAACGAACGCCCGCCCCACCGAAGCAGCGGCGTTAGTTTCGCTGTTTGTACGCTATGTCCTCATTGTGCATGATCAGCTTCCTGAGAAACTAATGACTTCGACTGCTGCAGCACCGAAGAAAAGTCAATAAGTGTGCTCTGCATAGCCAAAGCCCAATCAAAGCCGCAAAAACATACTGTAGTACGAAGTGTACCGTATGTGTATGTAGGTACGTGAGATAAGCGTGTACAAAACTTATACTTCTGTTTTTGCCCATATCATGATCCTGCGTCATCGCAGCGCATAAAAAATACATAGCATAGAATATGTTACAAATTCAAAAACTTTTGCATCATCATCTGTCATCGTCATCCCGAAAACGAATACAGTAAGCTAACGAACGGAAAAAATAGCAAGTCTGCTGGAACGGGTAGATAAGCGCATACATACTAATGCATGCACGTACCTACCTACGCCCAAGTAATCAACCAGAAATGGCAACTGAAATAAATTGCCACAGTACGGCAACATCAGTAAATTATGGTTATCCATGATCCATCCTTTGCTCTAGCTCTCTACTCTAATAAACTAGGGCACCGAGAACCGACGAGAGGCCTACCAACCATCCATCCATCTGGTCAATAAAACGTGAAGAAGAAATCACATACACAGCGTACAACAGCGAAAAACCAATCAACGAAACATATGCACTCACAATCGAAAACGAGTGGTGTGTAACAATAACGTAGCAATCGCCAGCGGCAGAGCAGCAAAACGATACACAGAATGGTAGCAGGTGTACAGTTGTATGTGTGAGAGAGAGAGAGAAGAAAGAACAACTGAACGTAAAGGCGGCTGAGTGTAATGAATGCAGAATGAATAGTAACGGGGGGACGCGACGAGCACAGGGTATAGCAGCGCGTGAGCAGCCCGCAAACTTCACTCCACCAATCAATAATCACCATCAACCACCACTGCAGTAACAATCATCGCTACACATTCGTCTGTCGTGCCACGGGATCAGCCTCACCAGCATAATATGCGCCACCATAGTAAGAGTAGCGACCTGCAGTACCTGTGGGCCCGGCATAGGGCCGTCGCATGCCACGCTGGTAGGTGTAGTTGGCCGCCACGTCCGAATTATAGCCGGCTGTATTGGTGCTGCTATAGCCGCTGTCGTACATCTTGCCCATCACACCGCGGCCATATGCAGGATAAGCTGTTGAAGCGGAATAGCCGCCGTAAGCAGCTGGGGCAGCTCGAGCATAGCTACTTCTCGAGGAGTAGCCTGCGCCAGTGGGAAAGAAGCTGGAAGATGCATAGCTGCTTTGTCCACCGTAGTAGGAGTAGGGGTCGGTGCCTGCAGTGGGGGCGCTGAGGGGACCGGAGTAGTAGCGACGACGGTCGCTGGGGTTGTAGTAGCCCTGATCATAGTAGGGGCCGGCGGCGGGGTTGCTACGCAAGGGAGGAACCTGCGCCTGGTACATACCAGCCGACGAAGAGGCAGGGTAGCTGTACTGATCATAAGTGAGGTTAGGAGGGACTGAGCGTCGCTGTGCCAGGTATGGATCAGTCACAGCCAGCGTGTCGTAGTAGCTGCTGGGTCGCAGTGCCGGGTTGCCAGCCAACCCGCTAGCTGTAGTCGAGTAGTCCCTCGGGTACGCAGAAGCTGTGTAACTCTGAGCTGGCAGCGTTGCATAGGGGTCGCCCGTCGCGTACATATTGTAGTCATTGACAGCGGTGGGCTGGCTCTGGAATTCATTGTTCAGGTAGTTTGCATAATGCGAGATCATGGTGCTGTCTCCTCTGGGTGCTGAGTAGTAGCCGCCGTCCATGAGTCTCGGCTCAACCATGGACAGAGGGCGTCCGGTGCTGCTGGTCCATGGCGCTGCCGCAGTGCCACCGTAGGCGACGGAGGCGGCCGAGGGCAGATATGGCAGTGAGCGATGCAGCTGTGGATTCTGCTGGTAGGTGAGGGGAAGCGGCTGCTGCTGGCCAGCTCTCATCGTCGCGTAGTAGCTGGTGGCGTAGTGCGGAGAGGAAGTGGCGCTGGCACTGTAGCGCCAGTCCGTCCCTGCGTAATCGGCGCCGTACGCGCTGCGATCCAACTGGTTGAGGGCGCCGGTGCTGTGGTACATGGGCGCATATTTGTTGTAGGGCGCCGCCCGTCCTGCGGCCAAAGTATTATAATTCGCCGTCGAGTATTGATCATAGTAGGACATGCCAGGAGTGGTGCTGCTGCTTGGAATGGCTGCTGAGGGAGGATGAAGCAAGTTGTCTGCGGAGCCGCCGAGTCTCGTGTCTCTGGGTAGCGCCAATCTGCTGCCGCTGTTACTAACAGCCACAGCGCTCGCAGCAGGCTGAGGCAGCAGCAAGCCTCCTCCTCCTATTCCTACTCTGCTGCCTCCTCCTCCTCCTGCTGCTGCTAAGCCACTGCCTCCTGCTCCTACTAGTCCTCCTGCTCCTACTCCGCTACTGAAATTCCAATATGAAGCCGCGTCCAAGTTGCGAGGAAGCGAATGAAATTGCTTGTCGAATTGATCTTTGCGCGGTTGAGGCGGCAGTAGGCCTGCCGCGCCGCGAGCGAGCATGGACGGCGCCGCCGCCACGTCAATACCCTCCATGCCTCCCGCTACTCCTCTGCTTCCTACTCCTCCTATGCCGCCGTTAAGCAAGGCAGCGGCACAGCTAATATCTCCGCCCGCTCTTCCTCCTTCTCCTATTCCCGTTGCATTGCCAGCCAGTGGGAATTCAGGCCCGGGGAAATCCACCCGGGGCAGACTACCGTAATGGGGCACGTGGGAAGAGTAGTCGCTGGCTCGCAAAGGCCCTCCGATGCCGTACATACCCCCCAACCCTAGTCCTAGTCCAGCTGGTTGCTCGCCATACGCCATCCCTCTGTCATAATAGGGTAGGGATTGCGTCAGTTCCTTCAATCTCTCCTTTCTCGATGCGATCTCTTCGCGTATGCGCCGTTTTCTAGTCTCCCTCGCAGCTGTGGAATCGTCGTCTTCTGATAGATAGGTGAAGTATTTTCGTCGACTACTCAGCTTCTTCGTTTTCTTCCCGCCGAGGCCCATGTACAGATCCGTGCCGCCTGCGTCGGTCTGTGCGCTGCTTTCTGCGGTGCCGCTGCTGGGACTCTTCCACTTGGAGGCTGACAGGCGACGCAGGGGGAACACGTCCGTGTGTCGATACCACAAATCCGAGTCGGTGACGCGAGGAGAGATGGCGTATTTGCCAGCGGAGGAGGCCGGGGAGCCGTCTCTCATCCCACCTGCAGCAACTGTGCCACTGGTGACCGTGCTCAGAATATCCGCCACTCTCGTCTGAGTTTCCGCGTCTTTCATAGGCTTCGGACGGACCAGCTGCACCACCGAAGATGCTGGAGAAGTGCTGCTGCCCACTCCCATACCCCTCACTTCCTCGTAACTGCTGCTGAACCTGGCAGCCACGACCCCGCCGCCAGTCCCAGTTCCCCCTACTCCGGCCGTGGACAGGAAGTCGGGGGTGCCTTGCATAGTGACGCCGGATTGATAGTAACTGAGCGAAGGTTTGCTGGGCAGCTGCTTTCTGCCTCGATCTGGTGGCGCCGTTTGAGAGCCCGTCGTGCTCATCATTTTCACAGGAGGCAGCATCTTTCGACTCGTCGTCGTTTCCGCAGCTGTCGTCGTCGTCGTTGTTCCTACTCCCACGCCCGCCATCTTCATCAACTTTTCTTCCCTCTGCTTCTCTTCCATCAGCGACTCAGTGTACTGGAAGGTAGCTCGCTGCAGACTGCGGCGCGGAGGGAGAGGCGGCGGCGGAGCGGTAGCTTAGCATCGGATTTGTATAGACCTTTGGCGAGTAAGGCC